>AWOL01S0048379.1:31563-55570 GCA_000715115.1 Nicotiana otophora | reverse complement strand
GGGTGCACCGGTTCTCTTTTTAAAGAAGAAAGATGGGTCACTGAGAATGTGTATTGACTATCGGCAACTCAACAAGGTCACAATTAAGAATAAGTACCCATTTCAAAGGATATATAACTTGTTTGACCCAGTGTGCTAAGTATTTCTCCAAGATTGACCTAAGATCAGGGTATCACCAATTAAAGATCAGGGAACAAGATAATGCAAAAACAACTTTTAGGACCAAATATGGGTACTTCGAATTTCTGGTATTGTCTTTTCGGCTAACAAATGCCCCGCCTGCTTTCATGGATCTTATAAATCGAGTCATCAAGCCTTTTATTGACTCCTTTGTGATAGTGTTCATAGACGATATTCTTGTATATTCATGAAGTCGAGAGGATCATAGTGATCATCTCAGGGCAGTTCCGCAGACTCTATATTAGCACAAGTTGTATGCGAAGTTTTGAAGTGTGAATTTTGCCTTGAATATGTCATATTCTTCGGTTATGTCATCTCCAGAGAAGGAATTAAGGTTGATCCGCAGAACATCACAGTTGTAAAGAATTGGCCAAGGACTACAACACCAATAGAGATTTGTAGATTCTTGGGTTTAGCTAGATATTACAGAAAGTTTGTATAGGGGTTCTCTACTCTTGACTCCCCATTAACTAAATTGACGTAAAAGGTAGTTATGTTCCAACGGTACTTGTGAAAAGATCTTCCAGAAGTTGAAATTAAGATTGACTACAACACTAGTGTTGACCCTACCAGAAGGTACATATGGGTTGGTATATTGTGATGCTTCACGAATTGGACTAGGGTGTGTATTGATGCAACATGACAATGTGATCACATAGACTTCTAGGAAGTTCAAAAATCATGAGAAGAACTATCTAACACATGACTTAGAGCTCGCAGCGGTGCTTTTTGCATTAAAGATTTTGCTTCACTATTTGTATGGGGTCCATGTGGATATATTCACGGACCATAAGAACCTTCAATATATTTTCAAATAGAAGGAATAGAATCTAAGGCAGAAAAGATGGCTTGACTTACTCAAGGACTATGACACTGATATTCTATATCATCCAGTGAAGGCTAATGTCGTGGCAGATGCTCTTAGCCAAACATCCATGGGTAGTTTGGCTCACTTAGAGACACATAAAAGGTCATTGGCCAAGGAAGTTCACAAGTTTGCTAGTTTGGGAGTTTGTCTTGCGGACTCTAGTGAAGGAGGAGTAGTTGTGCAAAATATGGCCGAATCATCGCTAATTGTGGAAGTCAAGGAGAAGTAGTACGACAATTCGTTGTTGGTATACTTGAAGGAGGGAATTCATAAACATAATACCATGGCCTTTTCTCTTGGCATGGATGATTGTATGCTAAGGTACCAAGGGCAATTATGTGTTCCTGATGTACATGGTCTTTGGGAAAGAATCATGATCGAGGCTCACACTTCCAGGTATTCCGTGCATCCAGGTTGTACAAAGATGTACCAGGATCTTAAGGAAGTCTACTAGTGGAACGATATGAAGTGGAATGTAGTAGACTTTGTGGAAAGATGTCCACATTGTCAACAAGTAAATGTTGAACATGAAATGTCTGGTGGGTTGGCACAGAGCATAGAAATTCCGATGTGGAAATGGGAGATGATCAATATGGAATTTGTGGTGGGACTACCTCGCACGCCTCACAAGTTCGACTAGATTTTGGTGATTGTGGACCGACTCACCAAATAAGCACACTTCTTGCTTGTTAAGGCTACCAACACTACAAAACAGTATGCTCAGTTGTATATGAAGGAAATAGTCAGGTTACACGGCACTCAAGTTTCTATTATCTCCAATCGAAGGGCATATTTCACAGCTAACTTTTAAAGGAAATTTCAGCAAGGTTTGGGTACTCAAGTGAATCTTAGTACAACTTTCCATCCACATACCGACGAGCATGCAGAGCAGACCATTCAGACACTTGAGGGTATGTTGCGCGCTTGTGTTCTCGAATTTAAGGGTAGCTGGGATGATCACTTTCCTCTCATATAATTTACCTACAGCAATAATTATCATGATAGCATTCAAAAGGCACCGTTTGAGGCTCTATATGGAAGGAGATGTAGATATCCTGTTGGGTGGTTCGAGATTGGGGAAGCGGAGTTGATAGGGCCAGAACTCGTGCATCAAGCTATGGAGAAGGTTAAGTTATTTAAGGAATGGTTGAAAACTTCCCAAAGTCGTCAAAAGTCCTAACGGGATGTACGTCGTGGGGAATGGGTGTTCCAAGAGGATGATTGAATATTCTTGAAGGTTTCCCCCATAAAGGGTGTAATGCGATTTGGTAAGAACGGAAAATGGAGTCCGAGTTATGTCTAACCATACAGAATCATTCAGAGGATTGGTCAGGTGGCTTACAGGCTAGAGCTACTTCTAGAGATGTCTTTAGTGCACCCGGTGGTTCATGTATCCATATTGAAGAAGTTGGTTGGAGATCTGTCGCTTATTGTTCCAGTGGAGACTATAGAGGTTAATGAGGAATTGACTTATGAAGAGATTCCAGTTAACATTCTTGATAGGCAAGTTCGAATGCTGAGAAACAAATAGATTGCCTTCGTGAAAGTGTTATTGCGAAAGCAACAAGTCAAAGAGGCCATCTGGGAAGCCGAGGATGAGATGAAGAAGGCGTATCCTCATTTGTTTGAGTAGCTATGTATTTGTGACCACGAAAAATATTAAGAGCTAACTTTCTACAAATTATGTTTTCCATGTACAACTCATGTTAAGGATACTCTTTTTTTAATGTAATGTTTATGGCGTTGTGCTCGGTGTTGTTTACATGTTGTTTTACATCGTTGTGTTGTAGTTATGTTGTTAGGACTGGTTTTGGGATTCTCTGGCAGGTGGATAGGCCCAATTATATGAGAGACTCTTCCGAAAGTTTGGGAAATTTAGGGAGCTAGGAATGGATTTGGATCTGCTGGTGTGATAAGTAACAGTAGGGTCATATTGGATGATAATTGCGGATTTTGACCCTTATTCGAGGAAGAATGATCCTAAACGGGGACGGATGTGAGACCCCATAAAATGTCACCTAAAACCTGGGGTTTTGGGGAGTTTAAGAAAAACCTTTTGCATAACAGGGCGTTTATACGATCCATTATGTGGCCGTAGAACTTCTCTGCGGACCGTAGATCTGTCGCAGAGTGAAGTAGAGAAATGGGCCAATTTTGGAGGTTGTTTTGCGGTCAACTATATGACCGCATAATAGTTTCACGGGCCGCACATCCATCACAGAAACAACATGAAGTTTTTCGGAGGGAGATTCTGCGGTCCATTATGCGGCCTAATAATTGATATGCGGGCCGCAGACTAGACCAGAGCAGCCAAGTTTTTTGGACCGTTGTTGCGGTCCACGTTGCAGGCCCTAAGTAATTTTTTCATCAACCCTTGCTCAAGATTTGGAATTCAACAAGTAAAAATTGCAAGGTCTTCATCGAAGAGGTAAGGTTCCACTCTCTAGCCCTCAATTTCGGGATTGGACTGAAAGTAGGTAATGAGAAGTGTGATTCTTTAGCATTATTTATGCATGCATGTACCATCAAGGTTGGTGGGATGTTTATTGAGCTAAAATGGGTAAACATTGGGTTGTGGGATTAAGGAATCCACCATAGGAGAACCTTGAAACCTTAATGCACACCTAGTGCTTGATAAAATGCTCAAATAAGCTGAAACCCCGAATATCTTCCTAATTATGGTTCAAATTTGACATGTTTCTAATATATTGAAGTCGCAAGTATTCCTAAGGAAGCACAAGCGAGGTATGTTGGCTAAACTCCTCTTGTAGAATCAATTTCCACGATATCCTCGTAAGTTGCGATTATGGTTGGCTCAATTTCTTATTTCTCATATTCTGAGTTCTTCCTAATAAAAATGATTATTCTAAAATATATATTGTGTTGAAAGATGTATGCACTCAAAATGTGTTCCAAATGTTCCTATCATATCATGATTCCTTCCGAGAATGTAATCTAGTATGATCAATGTACAAAAGGTGTTGTGATTTAAAATCATGTTTCAATTGCAAGTTTGTATACCTAATTGTGGAAGAGAAGCTCAATGTCTTTAAGACCTTCGTTTGCTCATATGTGTACTTAAAGTCTTGATTTGAAATTCACTTATTGTTGATAATCTATGGCAACACTTGAATGTTATTGAGGTGATTATGAAATATGAAATACGGTCGACGTGCCGAGAATGATATTACAATTGTGGCTATCAGTGCCAATGAAATGGGAAGATGTGTGAAAGATTATGAAGTGAGTTGTAAATCCTTTAAATAATACATGCTTTAGGAGTATCTTTTAGTAACCGAGGAAGGGTAGGTCAAAATAACCTAACCCCAAAACTACACATGCCAGTGTAGGAGTGATTGAGGGGTAAATTCTCGCGCTGATTTGATGAGATTGTTTTCCCCTTACATACGATGCTATTGATGTGTTGAGATATTTCTCCTTAATTGGGATGAGATTATTGCTAGCGAGATTTGATATGATGTTGACCCAAATAGTATTGTGGTAAGATGGCTTAGCCGATCGGGCGTATATTGGACGCCATGTCGCGCACATAGTGGTGTTGTGAGTGGATGTCTCGAGTGAGATGGCTTACCTGATCGGTATGAGATCAGAATCCGTGCTAAAAGCACAATGGTGTATCGGTATTAAAGATCTCCCAATTTCAAAATATTGAATCTTACCTAAACTTTATCTTTCTCTTAAGTTGGCACTTTAATACTGTTTAAGGCTCTTGTTGATTTCATGTTTCCTTCTCATTTTACTATTACTCGTTCTATTTAGAGTGTGCTTAGTTTTACATACTAGTACTATACCATATGTGCTAATGTCCCCTTTGCTGGGGGCGCTGCATCTTTAATAGTAGTACACCTTCTCCTCAACTGACTTGGTGAGCCCCCTTCTTTTCGGGGTCTTGTATCTCCTATCCTCTATGTATATTGTTTTAAGGTACAGTCATAGCCTTGTTGCCGGCACTATCACGCTACTCATTTTGTATCTATTAGAGGCTTTGTAGACGTAGTACCGGTTGTACCTTGGTTATGGGGAAGTCAAACTAGTAATGTTGTAATTGTATCACGTAAAACTAGTAATGTTGTAATTGTATCACGCGTTCCACTCCTAAACTATGAATGTGTAATGTATTATTTTGGAGACTTATAAATGGCATAATTATTGGTAATTAATTTGGTGTTTTTCACATGATCTTCTCAGTCTAATTGATGAGAATGTATCTTTTCTTTACTCATGGGTATGTTCGGGTAGAAGGCATTGTACATGCTTGCTTGGCCGTGTTATCTCGATTTAGCACCGGTCGCGCTCCCCGAGGTCGGGGCGTGACAGAAGAATGCCTTGATTAAAGTATTAAGTGAAGCTTATGTTCCTACCAGTATCACCAGCGGGGAGATGGCTAACATGGTAGGACAGGCACTGGAGAGTCAAAAAATTACTTTCCACAATGTGAGCTACCACCGGAAGGATTGAGTCACAACAAAGCATTGCTCATCACAACAAGTTCATTGGCAATGTCCTGATACATGTAGGTTCGTGCCTGAACATATGCTCATTGAGTACTTTGAAAAGACTTGAAAAGGCCTACATGAGAAATGGATGGTAAGCATTAATGTGAAAGTGTTCGATGTATCTCAGATAGCCAGGATTGGGGAAATCAATCATGATCTTCAGATGGGCGCGACCTGGTTTGATGTCGAATTCCAAGTGCTAGACATATCCACCACCTAAAACTTGTTATCGGTACAACCATGGATACACGTAGATGAGGCTGTCGCTTTTACTTTGCGCAAGGTTGTGAAGTTTGAGAGGAATCACCAAGAGCTAATTATTCATGGGGATGGAAGCAAACCTATCTACACCAACCATAACGTGCTAGTTATCGAGAATAGTAGCTAATTGGGAGGAGAAACATACAACCGCATTGAGCGGGTAAATGCAAGAAAGTGAAGTTTCCTAGTATTTCGGTAGACTTTCAAAGATTAGTATAGAATTCTTCGTACTGATCCACAAGACTCTACTAAACCTGCTCATGACTCGTGAGACCTAAGAAACCTAGTGCTCTGATACTAACTTGTCATGATCTAACACCCATCGGAGACGCGGTGGTGCCTAACACTACTTGCCAGCATACCAACAGTCTCATAATATCTTAATCATTTGAATATATCATAAGTATTTGATAAAAATAATTGAAACATTTCTACAACNGGTTGTGAAGTTTGAGAGGAATCATCAAGAGCTAATTATTCATGGGGATGGAAGCAACCCTATCTACACCAACCATACCGTGCTAGTTATTGAGAACAGTAGCTAATTGGGAGGAGAAACATACAACCGCATTGAGCGGGTAAATGCAAGAAAGTGAAGTTTCCTAGTATTTCGGTAGACTTTCAAAGATTAGTATAGAATTCTTCGTACTGATCCACAAGACTCTACTAAACCTGCTCATGACTCGTGAGACCTAAGAAACCTAGTGCTCTGATACTAACTTGTCATGATCTAACACCCATCGGAGACGCGGTGGTGCCTAACACTACTTGCCAGCATACCAACAGTCTCATAATATCTTAATCATTTGAATATATCATAAGTATTTGATAAAAATAATTGAAACATTTCTACAACCATCCCAAAATCTGGTGTCAATGAGTACGTGTGCACTACTAAGTATCAAACATAAACAAATCCTTAGTAGAACTGTCTAAGTAACAGAATAGTACTGAACAAAATAAAGGAAAAGAGAGTCAAGGCATGCTGAGGTCATAGCACCCTTTAAGTCTCCAACCAGGTACTAGCACGGATCTAGCGATCACCACGTGCTGATGCACTTGGATCTGCACACGAAGTGCAGAGTGTAGTATGAGTACAATCGACCCCATGTACCCAATAAGTAACAGAACTAACCTTGGGCTGAAAGCAGTCACGAGCTCAGAAGAAGACAGTCAGCTTCCAATGTAATAGCAACACAAGTATAATAATGACAATAACAATAAATAACTTAAAGGAATTAACATAGTTGACTCGTTCATAATACAGAAATTTAGACATGATTTCAAGTTCAACAAATGAGCCCAAAACAGATAAGAACAAGTCAGTTACAGCTAGCATGAGGAATGGTACATCTCCATGCCTACATGTCCAATATGCATGTCAAAATGAATGATTTAACAGTGATATTCCCAAGTACTCTCACTCTCAAAATACTCAATGCACTTGTCTCAAATGCCCACTCATCATACGCATGCAATCACTCATCACTGTACAGGTGTCTGACATCAATGCCCCTTACCAATGCACATGTACATATCAATGTGCCTGCGCTAAATATTGATATGTCAAATTCCATAGGGGCAGATCCGGCACAATCACTAATCAAAGCCAATAAGTCCTAATGCTCCATGTAGCCCAATCCACATAATAATAATAGTAATAAAGCCAATATGGCCTGCTGCGGTGTGCAGCCCGATAAACAATAACACTCTCAACACGGCTCTAAGGCCCACCTCAATAATCAATCTCTCTTGTCTCAAGGGCTCACAATCTCATTCCACTCATCCCAACAATGATAACATGCGATGTAATAATTAATGATGAACATAGACTCAGATATGATATGCAAACGAAGAACCATGATTGAGTGTAAAATTACTGTTAATGCATATATCTCAAACAACAAAATTGCGTCATTAGGTCTCAATCGAATAAGCACATAGCCTAAACATGATTTCTAACATGAATCAAAAATCAATTACTCTAACAAGTAGGAATTACACGGATAACACAAGACTTGAAAGAAACACAGTAAAACATCAACCCGGATTATGATTACCACGGTTCACGCCCACACGCCTGTCACCTAACATATGCGTCACCCCAACATAACACAAATAACATGTTTTTTAATGATAAATACCATCAATTCCAAGTTTAGAAATGTTACATACCTCAAAACATGTAAATCAATACTCCAACAAGCCTTGCCTCGCGAATCGGCCTCCAAACGACCAGAATCTAGTACAATCAACTTAATATAATCATTACGTGCTATGGGAATTGATTCCATATGTAAAGCTAAGATATTTAATAAAAAATAAAAAAGTCAACCCCGCACCGCACCTCGGAACACGACAAAATTCACACATTTCGAACACCTATTCAATTACGAGTCCAATCATACCAACATTATTTAATTCCAACCACAAATCGACCCTCAAGTCATCACATCTCACTCTCCAACAACATAGTCTAAAACCCCAAATTTCACTTGAAAATCACATAAACTAGGTGTAATAATTAATATTTATTAATAACAATGCTGAATCATCACTTACATCTTCGATTATGTTGAAAAGTAGTCCAAATATTGCCCTTAACTGAACTCCAAAACTCCAAAAATGAAAAAAATGCCAAACCCTTCGACATATAAGATCTGTCAGTGAAATTGCATGTATGATCAAAATCACAGCTTCTGTGGTCAAAATCTCGCACTTGCGAGCTTCACTTAAGTCCCCGAGCTTACGCACTTCAGCCACATTAAATCACATGTAGGACCTCTTCTGCGGTACTTGTTTTGCACTTACGGATGCACAAAAATACACCCATTATCGCTTCTGTGCTCAACTGATCGAATCTACGGTCTCACAGATTCGGAACCTACCTGGCACCTGCGCCTTTCCCGCATCCAGCCAAACCCCTCTCCTGCAGACCTTCGTGCGCAGAAGCGCATCCGCTTATGCGGGAACCCTTTCATAAGGAATGAAGGGGCGCAATAGACCAAAATTGCAGACCGTAGAATTCTTTCTACGGCTGCAGATCTATTATAGAATCCTAGAAGTGATTGAAGAGAAGTGCGACGACAGAACATGGTTGCACTGACAATAATTCAAAAAGTTCATAGAGTGCGCAAAATGACCAAGAATGAAGCCTTGCCAGAAGTGCGGACCACACATGATTTGTGCCACCGTAGAAGCTAAAGTGCAGCCACTAATCAAATTGTGCGGATGTAGAATCTCTCAAACTGTAGACTCAAGCAATGAGCGGACCGCACATGGAATTGTGCGGCAGCAGAACTTCCTGAAGGGCATTTATGTTATGGGAATCACTTTTTAAGGTCGTGTTTTGATGTTTTCCTAGCTGTAGTCATTGTAGTTTACCATTTTGGGTAATTTGTAATCATTTTTCGACAAAAACATCAAAGTTTATCATTTCAATTTTATATTACGGCTTTAATTAGTGTTTCTTCTTTGTTTTCTTCATTTTCTACTATGCGTAGCTCGATTCTTACTAGGGCTGTGACCCAAACCTAGTGTAAAAACCTTATGGCTATTTAGTTTAACCCTTGTTTATGATTGGTTGTTTGTTATTTAGCCTTGTTCATGCTTTAGTTTTATAATTAATGGTTGCAAACATTGATTAATGCCTTTTTAACTTGCTCTTTACTTGAGAAAGATGGACCTAGTCTAGGAAAACATGGCTAACAAGAAGTTGGGCCAGTTAAAAATTTGACTAGCCTAATTAAATGGTTTGAATTAGAGATACAGAAAACTTGACTTCAGCTCATATCAACTATTTATCCTGATACCCATTTGAGTTTGAGAAAGCCAAATTGGGTAAAAGCACTCTATGACCGGGAGGTATTGAGTGGATAACTTAGAGTTGAGAGCTATGATAAACCCCAATTACTAAAACAAGTGTTAACATAATTAACCCATTAGGAGGACACCTAGGTAAAGGTTATATCCCTAGGCCTTTTTACCTATTTGAAAATAACCAAAAACAATTAGTCAATTTTTAGTTTCACTTCTCTAGTTGATCATTAATAGTATAGTTTATAGAAGTAATTAGCAGAACCAACTTGATTGGAAGTGTATTTAAGTTGTTTCGTCTCCACGCATCAAGGATAGACTATAACATCCATTGTTAGCTCCCCGAGGAAATCGACCCTGACTCATAATTACGTACTATTCTTCCAATGACCTCTTCCACTCATTGTCGAGTATGGATTGGGAGTGGATCATATATTGTGCTATCCATTTATCCACGGTTATAGTCATGTACTTCGCGGGTTTGTTGTTATTGTGCATATAGTTATTGAATTTAGAGCATCGTGGCATGAGCTATTCCATATGGACCGGTGTTCAGATTGGGTCATGCATCGCATTAGAGTAGATTGGAATATGACCCATTTTCTTATTTCATGTATATTGTTCCTCCTTTATGTGACGGGTTCATAGAATCAAACCTTATAGAGGTATTTTTTCATCCTGCGGGATGGTTCTGTTATTTGTTTTTCTTTCCATTATTGGGTACATTCGAGTTGTTGCCTATTTAGTGCACGGGTTGCACTAAATGTGGATTAAGGAAGTTCTGGTGTGGCATGTCGGTTGAGCAGATTATGCTGAATGAGATGAGGTTATTGGGCCTGGAATAAGTTCTACCGGATTTAATTATAGTATGTTGGGAAAAATAACTTCACTAGCCAACTTAGAATTTGGCTATGGTTCTTTTCGGGTGAGACAACTCAGAGTTTGAGCCTTTGTCATTCAATTCTCTCACATATGGTGAGGACATGTTACTGAGGACCATGCCTCCAGAGCCGGTGTTGCTTAAGGTCAGGGCAGGGGTAGAGGCACAGGCCGAGGAGGAGCACGTGCTATAGCTAGATCACCTATCAGAGCAGCAGTTGAGGAGCTGCCAGTAGCTCCTGTTAGGGGATAGGCACCGGAGGTGCCTGTTGTTGCCCCGGACTTCATGAGACCTTAGCATAATTCCTGAGCATGTTTACTACATTGGCTCAGGCGGGGGTTGATTGCGGCTGCACCATCTACTTCACGCACTAGGGAAGAAGCTCAAACTGCCGCCGCCCGTACCTTAGAGTAGCGGGCTCACATTGGTCAGGTTGAGGGTGTGGTGCCGGTGCAGCCAGGTTTTCAAGTTCAACCCGTGCTTAGGGCAGCAACATCTGAGGAAGAACAACTTAGACTTGCAAAGTTCAAGAAGTATTACCTTCCTACCTTCAGTGGTTTGGCTTCAGAGAATACTCATGGTTTCCTAGTGGAGTGCGAGCGTTTTCTCCACACTATGGGTATTGCGGAGACGAGTGGGTTGTTTTCACTACATTCCATTTTAAGGGAGCAGCATATCAGTGGTGGCGAATGTACGAGTTGGGTAGCATGGCCAAGGCAACTTCACTCATATGGGATCGGTTTTTTAGAGTTCTTCTTGATGGAATATGTTCCTGAGCCTGTTCGGGATGCCTGGCGCGTGGAGTTTGAGAAGTTCCACCAAGGCACTATGTTAATGTCATAGTATGCGGTCATATTCAGTGATTTGTCCAGACATGCACCTGCTTTGGTTTCTACAGTTAGAGAGCATTTTGCACGTTCATTGAGGGGCTCAACCATGATATCCGGTTTAGCATGGCTCGGGAGATAGAGTCGGATGTTCCATTTCAGAAGGTGGTAGAGATCGCTTGCCAACTAGAGGGCATGCATGACTAGGAGGGAGAGGACATACGGGTTTAGGAGAGAGAGAGGACAATGAGGCTAAGAGGCCTCGTAGACCGAGAGGATCTACTAGTCCCTATTTTGGAGGCAAGATACGCCATGATAGAGGTTTTGTGGGTTAGTCTGTTAGTTTTCACTTCAGGCTTTGCGCGGTGCTTCAGATATCCCTGGGTCTCAGAGTGCCCGTGCAGGACAGCTTCCACATCCACGCTGGCAGAGAGTCTTCTTTGAGTGTGGAGATACCAGCCACATGGAGAGAGATTGTCCCAGACTCCGAACAGATGTGTCACGACAGGGTATCCAGGCTATGCATTCTGCTCGTGTTGCTGATATCACTGCATCGCCATCTTAGGGTGCAGGTCACGCAGCTAGAGGGCGCCCAAGAGGGGGGGCTCGGTCGGTTGATGCACTTTCTACGGTAGGGATCAGGCCGCTACACCGGATGATGTCATACAAGTATGGTTTTGATTTTTTATAGAGGAGCATCATTCATATTTTGTTTCGGTTTTGCTTATTGGGGTGAGTCCTCATATGCTGCTTCACATATGGGTGAGTTTCGTGATTTTGTACTCTGCTTATGTGTTTACCCCTATTGGGAGATTCCATAGTGTTAGCCCATGTTTATTGTTTCGTTTTATTCATTATTGACAGCTATAAGACTAGGAATTACTTTTTGTTACCCATTACGGTAGGTTTTGATGTGATTTCTGGGAGGTTGGTTACGATTTGTGAATTAGATGCTCTACCGGTGTGGGAGTTAAGCATCTGTTATGACCTTGCTAGAGGAAATTGAATTAGTGGAAGGTTTCGGTTGGTATGATGTGTAATCTACTTGTGATTCAGAGCTGAGGATGGGATCCTCGCGTTTACATGAGGTTGTTATGTTTGGGCCAGGCTGTGTGTCGTGGTGAAGTTATATTAGGACGAGATCCTTGTGAGTTCTTCGTATACTTTGATTCTCCCTTATGGAATTAATTCGTAGTATGCTACTGATATGGAGTTGTGTCGGTCGGGCTTGTTTGATAGTACTTTCATGTGTTCCCTCGTATCTTCTGTCATATTCATGTTGTGCTTATTGGGGTTTAGCTTGCGAGGTGTGTGCCCAAGTGGTGTTGGGTGTAACTTGTTTATTTGAGTGATTAATCATGGAATCTTCTTTCTTCTTGCATTCTTTTCAGTGTTATAGAGGTTTGGAATAGGGTTCTAGCTGATATGAGGTTAATCGCCGGTGCTGGTTTTGGGTATGGGCATCTATTGTGATTAGAAATGTTGTTATGGACATATGTGTAGTGTGTTAGGTCATGTGTTTGTATCTGGTGAGTGTATACATAGGTTATTGCAGCTGGTTGAGGCTGATACCATGTGTTGATATAGGAATCAGGTCTTGTGGAAATAACAGGATGGTGAGAAATTTGGTTCTAAGGCCTAATGTTATTGGTGGAAGGAAAAACCTTCAGTTGAGGTGGTGTTATCGGGCTTACGTGGATTTGGGGTGACATGGGGTCACCCGCCGGTGTATGTATGGTTTGTTCACTCAGTGATTGATGACTTCGGAAGGATTCTTGGCAGGGTCGAGGACGAACGTTTGTTTAAGAGGGGAGGAAGGTAACGACCTGACCGATCGTTTTGAGAACTAGTGCCCCGTTCGCCGGCTTAAGGTCTCGAGCATCTTCATATTTTGTATTATGACTAGCGTGTGTGTTGGAGTTCGGATTTCAGATGATTCGGGATCAATTTGGAAGAAGGATTCTTATTTTACAAGCTTACACTATAATAGTTGACTGGAGTTTAACTTTTGTATAGACGACTTCAAAATGGCATTTTGATGATTCCAATACCTTTGTATGCGGATTTTGTACGTAGGCGTGCGTCCGGATTTGGATTTGGAGGGCCGTAGGATAATTTGAAGCATTTTGGTGAAAATTGGAAAGTTGAAGTTTTGGAAGGTTAAGAGGTTTGACCAAGAGTTGACTTTGTAGATATGGGGCTCGGATTGCGATTCATAGAGTTATATTAGCTCCGTTACATCACTTGAGACTTGGATGCAAAATTTGACGTCATTCCGGTTTGATTTGATATGTTTCGGCGCGAGTTGTAGAAGTTGAAAATTCATAAGTTTATTAAATTCGATTTGAGGTGTGATTCATATTTCTAAGATTGTTTCATGTGATTTGAGGCCTCTAGCTAGTCCGCGTTATGTGTTGGGACTTATTGGTATGTTCGAACGGGGTCCCGAGGGGCTCGGGTGAGTTTCGAATAGGCTTGGGTTGTGTTGCGCTCATTTTTTATGTTTCGACATCGTTTCTTCAAGCATAAATTCTATCAAATTAAGAAAATGACCTCCAATTATTGCTTTGATTGAAGCATTAGATTTGTATCGTAATTACGGATCCATAGCAAAAACATTGTTGAATTTGGACATCGTATGAGCGAATTATGCTCATTTTAGAGTCGGAGAAGAGAGTCGATGCTTGTGTTTCACATATGCAAAGTTGGATATGCATCTGCAATCCCGCAGGTGCGAAAAATGGTCTGCAAATGCAGAAATTACAGTTGGCAGACCGTAGGTGCGGAGTTTTGGTCGCGGAAGTGAAATTCTCTGCATATTAAAAGAATCTGACTACATTTATTTAGTATTTTGAGCATATCTTGAGTTCTAGAGCTCCGATTCAGGTAATCTTTGTGGCGTTCTTCTCATCTTTTCATGGGGGTCCATATCAAATTATAATTTTTGTATTTTAATATGATAACAGAAGTTTATTTTTGAATTAATCTTGTTTTGATTGGAGAATTGGGTGTTTTTATCAAAAACTTTTTCAGAAGAAAATATTTGGGTTTTGAACATCGATTCAGAATCCGAATTGGATGAAATTAGTATGGTTCGACTCGTAACTGAATGGGTGCTCGGAGTTTTTGAATTTTTTCAGGTTTTGAGGTGTGGGCCTAGGGTTGATTTTTGGGTTGACTTTTTAGTTTTTTTTAAAGATTGAAGCTTTATTATCCGGAATCGTTTTCTATGAGTTTCGTTTATGATTTGAAGTTTTTTTGGCTATATTTGAGCCGTCCAGAGGTTGTTCCACTTGATAAGGACATCTTAGAGTAACAGTCTTGCTTTTTTGAGGTAAGTATCTTGCCTAACTTTGTGTGGGGGAAACTACCCCTTAGGATTTGACTGTTTAGTGCTCTTAGGTTCTTATGTTCATTAGATGTGGAGTTGTTTTAGCATGTTAAATCCCCCATTTACTAAATTTACCATTACGCATCTTATTTGGAATTAATTGATTCATGTTTTACCCTTGTTGCCAATTAAACGCTTATGTGCCTTAATTGAAGATATTTCCTCTTTATTGCCATGCTATCATTTATGTAATTTCTTATCCTTAATTAAAGTTAGTTTTATCCTTTCCGTAATTGCTTATCCTTAATTGATGTTTTTATTATTCTTTCCATAATTGCTTATCACTAATTAAAGTCATTATTATCTTTTCCGTAATTGCTTATCCTTAATTGAATTTATTAGTATCTTTTCCGTGATTGCTCAACCTTAATTGAGGTTTTGTTATTCCTTTCATTGTTGACTTATCATTATTTAGAATCATTGATTCATGCTATCTCTCTTACCGTCGAGCTGTAGTTATGTGAAAATCATTGTTGCACGCTATCTCTCCCCTTGTTGAGCTATTCTTGTTGAAACCATTATTCTATGTTGTCTCTTTCATTGTGAGCTCGTTCGTCCGTTTCTTTGTATTTTCAAGCTCTTGAGTTGATTTACTTGTCGTGTTCCCGTGTTATTGTTTTTGTTGCTGTTTTACCGAGTATTGGTGAGCCAAGGGCTATGCGTGGTTGTGGTATTGAAATTGTTTTGAGGAAATGTTGTTGCATATGTTTCACATGTTGTAAAGTTATTTTATTGTGTTGGTATTGTTTGGAACACGTGGTATTGTTGAGAGGATTGCCAGGGTGTTCGCACATGAGTTGTCTGTGCTATTGTTATTATTGATATTCGCACATGCGGGGTGACAAGGCGGGTTATATATGTGGGTTTGCGCATGTGGGGTGACAAGGTGAGAATATTAGTATCTGCTAGTGGCGAGACAGTGTGGGCATTTAATTTATTATTGCGCACGTGGAGAGACAAGGTGGGCTATGGTCGGGAATGATTTGTGATGACTTGTGATGGTCCTGGTAGGCATTGTTATTGTTGTTATTTGTGTAATGGCGCGCATACCCTGTGTGAGTTATACCATGTACATTTTGTGGTGATCGTTTCTTATGTGCCATTCATTGTCTCTACTCTTGCTTGTTTACTTGAATTGTGGTAATACACTTGTACAACCATACACATAAATAAATCACCCATATCGGTTTAAGAAGATGAATCCTGATATTATTGAGCATTTACATGTACTCCCGTGTACTTGCCTTCTATGTGAGAGTTATCCTATTGGCACGTGAGTGGTCTGTGCAGCCTAATGGTAAGCTATAATCCCGTATTTTAGTCGCTTAACGCACTCTAATTTACTACACTTCAATTGAGTTTGAGCTTTAATCGCTAGTGTTTTGTACTAATTGCGTAATTTATGCCCAGTAGGAGTGATTCCAAGCTATATAGATATTATGGAATGAAATCTAGCTATTTGGAGCTTTGAAGCCTGAGTAAAATCCTAGGGTATTAAGTCAGAATCGTGTTCGGGGGTCGAGAACCACATCCGAATTACAAAATGCAAGGAAAAAGATTCACTCTGACAAAAACACACAACCGCGGCGCGCGGGGCGGCAAGTGGGGCGCAGCGGCTGCCCAAATTTTGCCCCAGTCAATTTTGCACGCTCTCTGACCCAATCCCACTACAGCGCCGCCTGGTGCATCGCCCCATGCGGCGCGCCTGTGCAATTTCTATAGAGCTGGAATCCTATTTCGCGCAAGAAAAGGTGTTTTTGTCTGGCCACGACCCTACTAAATATAAATACATGTAAAAACGTTATTTTTAGAACTTTTGACACATCTTAGACCCGAGGAAGCCAAAGAGGAGGTAGAGAAGGAAAAGCACAAGGATTTCATCATCCAATCCTCACTCAAGACAAGAGTTTGGATCGTTGTTTTCCTTTTATTTAAACATAATTATGATGCAATTCTCCATATTTATAGAGTAGTTCTCTTTAGGGTTTGATGGATTTGATGTATTGATACTTGTTTGTGGATATTAACTCTAGTTTTTATGTATAGCATCATTTTGGATGTTTTAATTGTTGCTTCTATATTCACTCTTTCATTTAATCTAGAGAGGCATAACTTGTGATATTCTTGCATTCTATCTTGTTGGTTGAATTCATTAATTCTTCTTAGTAATCAAAAGAGGCTGATTGAATTGTTGATTAAACCTAGTTAGGAGTATAATCGGGAGAGGTTCTCCTAAAGACCAATCCAGTACTATCTCGTGCATATCTTCACTAATCTTAAATTAGTTTATCTTGTGAGATTGATACTTAATCGAGAGAGGAGTTTCTACTAAACAATTGAATTAATAAACTACTGAATTCGAGAGACTCACTTGAACATTAGAAGTGAATTATCTAGAGTTAAATCCCAACATTTGTCTTGCACCTATCCTATCAACCCTATCTTCTCCCAATTGATAACCTTCTTTGCTCAGTACTTGCGTCGATTGTCATTAGCCAAAAATTTAGATTCTTAGTTAACTTTAGTTTTAATTACAGAAATCTCAATTGTTGATCATCTTGGATAAGAATCTAGCTATAAACTAAAAAAAATACTATTTAACTCCAATCCTTGTGGATATGATATTATATTATACTATATTCGTTTATCGAGCATATTTAAGTGTATTTTTCGCTCGTCAAATTTTGACATCGTTGTCAGGGATTGCCATCAATAGTGTTGGAAATAGTTTGTAGTGCTAATTCAGGAAGTTTTCTTTTTATTTTATTTTTCTCTTTTTACGGTTGGTGTTCTTTGACTATGCGCAGGCTACAGGTTAGATTGGTGCATGACTCAATCGTCTGGGAATGAAGTGCAATCATACAAGCCAGAAATAGAGAGACAACTGCGACAATTGAGAAAGGAAAGAAATCTCCCTGGGTATATAGAGAAGGTTGGGAAATCCTCAACAAAAGAAAACATGGTAGGAGATGATAATAATGTAGATTTGGCTGCGATGGAGGCAACCCAACGAAGAGAAAACACTGCAAGGGATGCTGAAGAAGAAGCTATTAGGGATGCAAAAATTGCATATGAATAAGTGAGGACTCGGAGGATGGCGCAGAATCAGCCCTTCGGTGCAGACCAAATCAAAAACACAGCTCTCGGCCAAGGATTATCAAGTGTGAGACCACCCCCAGTTGCAGCTAATAATTTCTAGTTGAAGCAAGGGTTACTTCAAACCCTTCAAAATTGTTGTGTCTTCAGATGAAAGCAGAATGAAGATCCAAACAATCATCTAATGGACTTCGAGGAGATCATGAACACCTTTCAATATAATGGTGTGTCACAAGATGCAGTTTCCCTAAGGGCGTTCCCCTCCACTCTGAAAGATGATGCAAAGCATTAGCTTCGAAGCTTGCCCCAGGGATCAATTAGTACATGGGAAGAGATGACCAGAACATTTCTTGCTAAATATTTCTCCTTAGCTAAGAGAGGCAAGTTTAGAAGAGAATTCCATAACTTCTGCCACAACGAGACTGACTCTGTGTTTGAAGCTTCGGAGAGGTTTAAGCAGATTGTGCGAATGTGTCAACATAGCGGAGTTGAACTCTGGATGCAACGCCAGGACTTTTGGGATGGATTGATGCCGACCGCTTGTAGAACATTGAGCAATGCTGCTGGAGGTCCGTTGATGAGAAAGACTCCAAAAGAGATAGTAAGAATTCTAGATGAGTTATTTGAACATGTAAATCAGTGGCCCTCGGAGATTACTGAAAGAACAAGATCAATCGGTGTTCACCAGGTTGATACTAACATATCTGTGCAGGTACAGCTTGATGCCATGGCCAAAGAAATATGGAATCTAACCTTAGCCTCAATACATAACGAGCCTCATGCAGCCTGTGATATATGCTGAAGAGGACACCCTACTCATGAGTGTCAAGCTGCCATAGAGGAAGTGAATGATGTGGGTAATTATAATTTCAATGCAATGGGTCAAAAGCACCCCGGTTATTCATGGAGTTCACCTGGGGTTATAGCAAATAAATGGAAACAAAATAACTCCATATTTCAAGAGAGGCCGCAGTCTCAGTCTCAACAACCAATTTAGACTGCTTGAGAAGATTTGATGAAGTCTTTCATTATCAAGATAGATGAGAGATTAGATACTCATGGTGCAACTATTAAAGAACTTGGAACAATTTGTGTATCATGGGGAGACAGGTGCGACAAATTGTAAATATATTGTCTGAAAGAATCCCAGGTACTCTGCCAGCTGATATTGAAAAGAATCCCAAAGAAACGGTAAATGCTGTGACCTTGAGAAGCACGCAAGTATTGAAAGATCCCACTCCAATCCAAAAAGAGGTAATACTAGAAAAAGAAAGTGGGGAGGAGCTGAAAATTGAGGATGGTAAGAAGAAGAAAGGTAAGAAGGGAGTAGAGAAAAAGAAGAAGGAGCAAACTTCAAGAAGGGAGGACTCTAATGAAGAGACAAAGCACATGCCTGCTTTACCTTTTCCCTAAAAGCTCTACATAAAAAAGCTGGACAAGCAGTTTGAGGGATTTTTAGATATGCTAAGACATGTTAATGTAAACATGCCATTCACCGAAGTTCTCTCACAAATGCAAGCTTATGCAAAGTTCTTCAAGAAGATCCTTACAAAGAAGATGAATATAGAAGAGGCATCAGTAGTCAAGCTCACAGAGCATTGCAGTGCAATCTTTCAAAACAAACTCCCACAAAAGTGTGGAGATCCAGGGAGTTTTACTATACCTTGCTCTTTAGGCAGTCTTAATTTTGATAAATCTTTATGTGATTATGGTGCTTCAATGAATCTAATGCGTTTGTCAATTTATTGGAAACTAGAGAATGATATTGGAGAGATAAGGTCTGCACCAATATCAATCAGCAGCTGGCAGATCAAAAACAGATAACACCCGATGGGATAGTTGAAGATGTCTTAGTGTGGGTAGATAAGTTTGTATTTCCAGTAGACTTTATAGTGGTGAAGATGGAGGAGAATAAGGATATACCCCTCATCCGAGGAAGAGCATTATTAGCAACATGTAGAGCAATATTAGATATACATGAGAAAAAGCTCATGCTTAGAGTGGGGGAGAGACTGTAATGTTCCAGATGGATGTAGAAAAGCGGGTGAAAAGGAGAAGCCAGCAGCAAGTGTTGAGTGGAAGGTGAAGGGTGTGAAAGAGAAGGCAACATTGAGTGAAAAAGATAAGTGTGGGGTGTACCCCAAGAAGGCTGAAAAGAAGTTGGCTGCATATATGTGTGCACTAGTTCGGGCGCGTGGAATGGATCCCAACTTTGATTCAGACCCCGACTAGATATTCAGGGAAGTTTCATCTACCTTATGCTTTTTAATTGTGTACCATAGGGACATGCCACAACTTAAAGTGTGGGGTGGGGGATATTTGTATGTTGTATGTATATTAGTCTTAGTTGTTGCTTTATTTAGTTGGATGTTTTTTGCTTTTGTTAGTTTGAGTAGTAGAAACAAATTGAGAAAAACATGAAAATTTTAAATTGTTTTTATTTTTCCCGATGATGGATATCATCGACAGGTTTCTGGAGGGATTAAAGTCAAAAGAAAAAGACAAACAAAACATCTTTTGTTAGGTAGTGTATCAATTCCCCCTTAGTTTTTCTTTGTGCCGCGATTCTTTTCCAAGGGTTTTGATTGAATCGGTGTAGTATGTTTTTATTTTGTAGAAGTAGGAAACATTGTACTGTGATTTGAAATGAAAGCAATATCTCTTGACTTTACCATGACTTGAGAATAGTGAGTGCTTTAGTTGTGATGCTTAGGCTCAGTTTTTCACCCTTGTATAAGTGCCTTAAATGGTATGAGCTTAACTTTACTTAACTGCTTTGACTAGAGTGTCTTGATAATCCGATCTTGAGTGAGTTATGTTCCGTGTGTGTGACGTTTTGTGTTATTATATGCATTGCATTTAATGTCTAGAACTTTCCACATGTGTTTGCAAAGCGAAATAGTAATTTTGTTCAGTCTTGGAAGTGATATAGGCATTTCTTTGTTGAGCCAGTTATATGCTTTTAACCACCTAATTTCTATGTATCTTAGTTAACCCATTTGAGCATGTAATCATGTTTCTTTGGCAACCACATTAGAAGCTTTACTCATTTGTTTGAATTGACTATCTATTTGAACCTTGTACCTCTCGTGAGCACTTGGAATTGTTATGAACTGTGTAAAAGTTGAAGTGTGGGGTGGCTGGTTTGGCTTTTGAGTGGAACTAATGAAATAAGGAGAAAGATGCACTGTTTTGAAAACGTAAGAACCACTTGAATTGAAAAAAAGAAAGAAAAACTAGTTGTATTGTTGTGAAAAACTTTCATGGATAAGTGGGAACTCTTGATGTAATTGTGGTTAAATAATTGGGGACTTGATGTATATTGATGTGAAGGTGGAGTTTTGGTTTGACATAAGTGTGGGGTTTTGAATGTTAGAGTACATGTATTAAAGTGCTTAGGGAGGTGTAGTCACTCTTATATCTAAATGTATCCTACCCATCCCGGAGCCTACATTACGACCAATTAAAGCCCTACTTGATCCTTGACTGAATGAACTTGATTAGTCGGGTAGTACATTACGGGCAATCTTATGGTTCATCTTTTGTGGCATATGAATGTTGTTTTTCAGAGTGAGTAAATTCTTTCTATCTTGATTTCCTAATTGTTCTTAAATTTTATTGTGTGGAACTACTCTCTATTTTTGTGTGAGGGCACTTGATTCAAGAAGGAAAGGCAATGTCGTTGACCTCTATGTTAGAGTTAGTGAGCGGGTTATAAATAATGTATGGTTCTTTTGAGTCAAATACTGAGGTGAATATGTTACACTATTGTGCTTACACATTAAACCGTTTGTCGATACGACATCAAAGTATAGAGATATTCGCATTTTTGTGAGACTACACTAGCAGCTCCCAATGCAACCCACTTAGGTGGTGGACGACCCTTGAACATTTTAACGGGGTTGGACGCCTCACTTTTGGCTATTTTCGACCAAGATAATTTCCCAAACTCTCTGAACACCTCTCTAACAACTCTCCAAGGTTCCAAGTCTAATCCAAGGTGGTTTTACCTAAACCTATCCTCAAAAGTTAGCCTAAGTTAGGAAACGAGTCTCTATGTTGTTGTGATGCCATTAAGGGTGCTTGTGAGCTAAAGGAAGCTTTGGTTCGAGTTTTGTCTGATTATTTAAGGTATGCATAACACTCAATTTCTTGGGCTTAATCTTATAAATGCATTGGTTCAGTTATTTGGATGAAGAATTACAAGATAGAACTTGAAGTTGTATAAGAAGTTGTTGTCTCTTATTGGACTATTTTGGAGTTGTGTATATGACTTCATATGGATGGAAATCATGGGGAATGGCTTGGTTATAATTTTCGTATTGTTGTTTTGCTGGTAAATATTTTTAGTATGTTGATGATGTTTTAAATAGGAGAATAAGCAACCATACAATACCTAGAAGTTGTCCATATAGTTGTAATATGTTGTTGGGTTGCTTGATGTTACTTTCATGATAGATATAAGGTTGCAATGTCATGACAATATATGTTTTTATATTATGGACTGTTTGAAGTTGTTTTAAGTGTAGGGGAGATGGTAAAAAGAGTTGGGGTTTGGATCCAATCCAAGCTTACCGCTCGTTGTGTTAAGTAGTAGTTATGATGGTGACATTTGTACACTTGTTGTTGTGTAGGGTGAATTGTGTTATTGGGCTGTTCGGTGTGTTGTGGTGCTGAAAGTATATAGTTGAAGGTCGTATATGATCTTGTTGTTTTTATGGACTTGGGGAAAGAAAGGAAAACAAGGGAGATGCTGCCCGTTTTAATAATAAATAAGCTTGTCATTCGTTGTACGATAGTTGCATCTTTCATAGATTAACGATAGCATTCTTATCGTTGTTGGAGATTAAAGTGCGATGAGATGATTTCAACGTGATCATTGGATAGACTGTGATAAGGCATATTAAGGCTGTCTCTTCTTTCCTATTAGAATGATCCATATGATACAAACAAAACGAGCAAACATGCAACTTTTACAAATGGTGTTATATACGCGTATATTATATGTATATGTGTTATGGGGAAAGGTTACATTGTTATATATGCACCAGCCACCTGATCAACTAGCATATGTTTATGCTTTTGCCCTCAAAGGCTTAATGATGTTATGTACGCATATACCTATGCATGATATGACATTTATACCCATGTACATGACACTATGAAGATTTCATGATTACTAAGCTATTCAGACTTACAAATTGAGTCCTTTACTCCAAGTTTCTTTCACGTCTTTTATATACTTCTTTTCACGCCTTACATACTCAGTACTTTATTAGTACTAAAGTTCCTTTTGCCTGGAGACGCTGCGTTTCATGCCTGTAAGTCCCGACAGACAGGTTGACAGTCCTCGTACTAGGCTATCTGCTCAGTGTAAGGTGTTAGTACACTCCACTTGCTTCAGAGTTGCCTATTTGGTCAGTATGCACTAGCATGTATTGATTGGTATAGCGGGGCCCTATCCCGACCATTATGATTTTTATGTACCCTTAGAGGCTTTTAGACATATGTCATGTATATGGGTACTTGTATGGCCTTGTCGGCCTATGTATTGAGTGTACAAATGATCATGTCGCCCTTATAGGCCCTTATGTCACATGTATAAGTTTCTATATCATGGTGGATCATCATATGTCGAGTATTCATTTACGTTTTATTTTGGTTATCTCGTGACGACCCTTCTATCCTATTTACCCATGACGGTGTGATAAGAAAGATTCGTTACATTGGTACTCGGTTGAGTAAGGCACAAGGTAACCTTCACGGCCCTCCGATTTGGGTTGTGACAATAAGGCCTTCTATGGAGCAATCTAAATACTCGATAGGTAGCTTTTGTTGTAGGCGAACTCTACAAGTAGTAGAAACTGATCCCATGAACCCCCGAAATCCATAACACATGCACATAGCATATCCTCATGGATCAGAATGGTGCGCTCGGACAGTTTGAAATGTTCTACTAAACTCTACTTGTCTTCCTAACTCACGCTGCACAGCTCTCCAAAAATACAACGTGAAGAGCGTGCCTCGATTGGAGATAATGTACATCGGCACACCATGGAGATGAACAATCTCACGGATATAGATCTAAGCTAGCTGCTCTGAAGAATAGGTAGGCAAAACCGGAATGAAGTGTGCAAACTTGGTCAGTCTATCCACAATAACCCACACTGC
>AWOL01S0048379.1:0-12097 GCA_000715115.1 Nicotiana otophora | reverse complement strand
ACTCTACCCTAAGCCCTAACGCACACATATATAAAGGGATACATATATTCCCTTGAAGAGGCGTCTCAAAAATCCCATAAACTCTTGGGATATTCTCGAAGAGATCAAAATATGGCCGGATACTTCTTGACAATCAAATAGTTCAAGAAGCTGGAGATCAAATACATCCCAGGAGGTCTGCATCATCCTACATTCGAGAAATATGCTGTTTCAGCCCTCGAATCACGGAGATAATCAGGAGAGAAGAATCAAGGTAGAAACAGAATTGTACTCACAGTTTGATTAGTAAAAATTATTTTTTTTCTAATTTTGTGAGTGCAGTTTAGTTTTTATATGACGAAAATTGGTTGCAAACAGTTTCAAAAGTCCATGATGAAAATATCTCAGTCCATCCTTCACACATCACTTCTTTATATTGATGATATTGTACTATTTTGTGATACTTTGGAGGAGCATATAAATTTGCTCAATCATTTTGCATCTTTAATGCGAAAAAATGGCATCATCCTTTCAGCAAAAAAAAAAATGGTTTTTACAAAAAAAGAGATTGATTTTTTGGGAATGAATTATTCCCATGGAGAACACACCTCAGGTTCTCATATTTCTAAAGAACATCTCAAGTTCCCCGATATTGGGTTCACAACGAAGCAAATACAGTAGTGTTTGGGAATAATAAATTAAGTGAGAGATTTTATTCCTATTTCTATAAATATATTTCTCCTCTCACAGAAATTTTGAAGCACAATGCCCAGCCATGGGGCAAGGATCAAAACGATGCAGTGAGAAAAAATAAAAGAGATGTCATAAAGTATCAGAATCTTTGCACATTTCCTCAAATGGAAATAGAATATTGCAGACAGATGCGAGTAATGAATATTGGAGCGCAATTTTATTTGAGGAAGAAAATGTTCATAGAAAATATATGGTTACGCTAGTGGAAAATTCAAGGATGCTGAACAACACTATCATTCCACGTTCAAGGAGATTCCTGCAGTTAAAATGGGATTAAAAAGTTTATTTTCTTCTAATTCACTAACAATTTCTTATATAGATGGTTATGAATGCTTTTCCAAAAATGCTACAGTTGAATTCAAAAGTCATTCTGAATCCGCAAATTCTCGGATGGGCTGAATGGTTTTGTCCATACAAGTTTCAAGTGAAGCACTAGAAATAGAAATATAATGTTTTAACTGATTTTCTTTGAAGGGAAGTGTGATGACCCAAAATGTCATCTTTAATTTAAACATTCATTTATATGTTATAAGACTTCGAAAAGCACTATTTATCACTCCTCGACTTGCGTGCGCATTCCGAACAATTTTCCTGAAAGTTATTATATGAAACATTGATTAAAATGTGAAATAGACCTTTAAAACTCAACTAAGTTAACTTCGGTCAATAGTTTGAGAAAACGGAGTCAGATTAGTGTTTTGACAGCTCCGGTAGGTCCGTTCATGATTTGGGACATGGGTGTATGCCCATAATCGAATTCGGAGGTCCCTAGCTTAAATTATTGCTATTTAATGGAAACTAGATATTTAAAGGCTAAACATTTTCAAAGTTTGACCACGGATTTGACTTTTGGATATCTGGGTCGGAATCCGATTTTGGAAATTTGAATAGGTTCTTTATGTCATTTATGACTTGTGTGCAAAATTTGAGGTCAATCGGACTTGACTTGGTAGGTTTCGACATCGAATGTAGAAGTTGAAAATTCTTAAGTTCCTTAAGCTTGAATTGGGGTACGATTCGTGATTTTAGCATAGTTGGATGTGATTTGAGGTCTCGACTAAGTTCGTATGATGTTTAAGGACTTGTTATATTTGGTTGAGGACCAGGGGGCCTAGGGTGGATTTCGGATGGTTAACAGATCAAAATTTGGACTTAAGGAAAATATGATATTTTGGCCTTCTGGTGTAATCGCACCTACGGATTTTAGACCGCAGATGCGAGCTCACAGAAGTGGATAGTTCGCAGAAGTGGACGGGGTGTCGCAGAAGCGGCCCACACATTGCAGAAGCGGGAAAAGGGGGAAAGGGAAGCCTTGCGCAGAAACGGACGCTTCTTCGCAGAAGTGAGCCAGCCCACAGAAGCGACCCAAATTTCTGCAAAAGCGGAACCACAGATGCGGTCAAGTGTCCGCAGATGCGAAAAAGCCTGGAAAGAACCCATAAAATTGGAAGTTAACCATTTTACTCATTTTTGCATTTTGAGTCTAGGATTTAGGCGATTTCAAAGGGATTGTTCACGACTTTGAATTGGGTAAGTGTTCTATAACCAAAGCTGAATATATTTCATAAATCCATGTCTATATTCATCATTTATTTCAGATTTAGATTGAAGAAATTTGAAATTTTGTAAAACTTTCCAAAAAACAAATAATTTAAGATTTGAAGGTCCATATGACATCATAATTTGATAATTTTTGTATGGTTGGACTCGTCTCAGAACGCGTGTTTTTGGATTTTGTAAGTTTTCTGAGATTCGAGATGTGGGCCCCACTTTTGAGGTTTGAGATGAATTTCGGATTTGTATCCCAAAAATTGGTAAATTCATATAGAATTAATTCCTACGATTTTTATTGAGTATATTGAATTGTTTATGACTAGATTTGAGGATTTCGGACACGAATTCGTGAGACAAAGGTTTATTGGAATGTTGAATTTGGTTGCAAAGCGAGGTAAGTGTCGTGGGTAAACTTGACTTGAGGGAGTAGACTGTATTTGTCTATTTGCTACATGATTTAATTTGCGGGAACAATGTATATGTGAGGTGACAAGTACTTATGCGTTGTGGTTGAGTCAAAGCATGCTGGAGGAATTTATTTCATTTTGAATAATTACTTATTTAATTAAGATATTCCTGCTTAAGTTTATTATTAATTATTTGATCATTATTCATGGAAGTTTTATTGATTTAATTATTGTTGAATATGGTGAGAAAGAGTGCAAAAGAACGAAGGGTGATGCCGTTCAAGTTTTATTATTTATACTATCATTGTCATGGTGAGAAAGAGTGTGAAAGCACGAAGGGTGTTGCCGTGTCATTTTTGAGTGTAAAAGCACGAAGGGTGATGCCGTTCCAATTATTATTATTATTATTTATTTATTGTTTTATGGGAGGAATGAGAGTAAAAGCACGAAGGATGGTGCCGTGCAATTTCTATATTATTAGTTGCTCATTTTATTGTTGACGAATTAATTGGCTGCTAAGTGATACTTCTGCTGTTGAAATTATTATATCATTCCCCTTCACATGTCCCCTGCCAATTTATAAATTGTTCTGTATTGTATTATTGTTACTTCGTATTTGTATATACTTGTACAGGTTGTTGTCGTACGTGTCTTGTCATAGCCTCCTCACTACTTCGTCGAGGTTAGGCTCGACACTTATGGAGTACATGGGGTCGGTTGTATTCATACTACACTCTGCACTTCTTGTGCAGATTTTGGAGTTGGTCCCAACGGCGTACCATAGACATTCTCAGATTTAGCTACTCAGAGGAGACTTGAGGTATAACTTCACAGCGTTCGCAGTTCTGAAGTACCCTTCTATCTTATCTTAGTTGTGTATTATCTTTCAAACAACGTGGATTTTATTCAGACCTTTATTTGTATCATTTTAGTAGCTCATGCACTTGTGACACCAGATTCAGGGATGTATTATGATGATTTGGTAGTTATGTTCTTCCGCACTTTATTTCTGTAATTGACGTCTGTTTAATTTAATTTGTTTAAAAACGGTTAAGATTATTTTAACGTTGGCTTGCCTAGCAAGTGAAATGTTAGGCACCATCACGGTCCTGAAGGTGGAAATTTCGGGTCGTGACAAGTTGATATCAGAGCACTAGGTTACTTAGATCTCACGAGTCACGAGCAAGCTTAGTAGAGTCTGAAGGATCGGTACGGAGACGTCTGTACATATCTCTCAGAGGCTATGAAGTTTAGGAACAATATCACTTCTTTCTTATTCTATCATGCAATTTTATTATGTCATTAATGATTGAATCATTCTATTCTTATTCTCTCGCAGATGGCGAGAACGCATAATACATCTACCGACGGATAAGGGCCAGAGCACCTGGTGGCAACTATGACTAGGGGTAGAGGTCGAGGATGAGGTCGAGCTAGAGGTTGATGCAGAGGAAGAGGTAGAGCTAAGTCTAGAGGTCGAGCAACAACACCTATTGTAGAACCTCAGGTGGATTTTGGAAGAAGAGATTCAAGCTCAGACCGTATCTATAATACTAGTCCAGGTACCGAAAGGATTCATAGCTACTCCAGTACTTCAGGATGCTCTAGTCTGTTTGGTGAGCCTTACAGAGGGTGTGGCCCAGAATGGTATATTTATAGTGGCACCAGCCGTCTCACAGGCTGAGGGAGGAGCACAAACTCAAACTACTCCTGCTCCGGAGTAGATGGCTCCACAGTATCTGGCTCCAGCAGCCTCGCCAGTTGGGGTAGTTTAGCCAGTTGTTGTGGCACAGGCTGGTGATAGGCCTGTCATGTCATCTGAGGCCTTATTGAGACTGGATAAATTTACTAAGCTCTTTCTAGTTCACTTTAGTGGAACACCTTTTGAGGACCCACATGATTATCTTGACCGCTGCCATGAGGTATTACGGAATATGGGTATAGTTGAGACCAATGGGTTCGATTTTGTTGTATTTCAGATGACGGGTTCTGCCAAGAGGTGGTGGAGAGATTATACATTTAAAAGGCCAGTTGGAGCTCCTACATTGATCTAATTTCTAGAGAAGTTCCTCCCTATCACATTAAGAGAGGATTACCGTAGGTAATTTGAGCGTCTACAGCAGGGCAGTATGACTGTTACTCAGTACGAGACTCATTTTGTGCCATCATGCTCTCCTGTTACTACCTACTAAGGGAAAGAGAGTGAGGAGGTTTATTGAGGGACTCACTCACCCTAGGCTTCAGATGGCCAAGGAGACCGGAAGTGAGATTTCCTTTCAAGCGGCTGGTAATATTGCGAGGAAGATCGAGATGGTTCTTACACAGGAGAGAGGGCAGGGGTCTCATAAGAGGCCTCGTCAGTTCGGTGGGTTCAGTGGTGCCTCGTCTGAAGGCAAGGGTAATTTTGGTAGAGGTCATCCTCCTACGCTATTTCATTCAGCACTCCAGGCATCCCACAGTACTTTAGGTGGTCACGACCCTTACGTGTTTCATTCCGACCAGCTAGTTTACAGTGCACCACTAGCTCCTATTGATGTACCTCTGATCCGGAGTCATCAAAGTGGTTATCCAGGTCGACATGGCAAGTTCCAGGGTCAGCAGTCACGACAGACAAAGGCCTGTTATACTTGTGGTAACCCGAGACACATTGCTAGATTTTGCCCTTGGGCATCGGGCATCGGGCAGTTCACAGCAGCAGGGTTCCCATGCTATAATTCCAGTACTAGATATTCCACCACCCACCCAGCCAGCTAGGGGCAGTGGTCAGATAGGTAGAGGTGGAGGTTAGGCCATTAGAGGTGGAGGTCAGCCAGTTAGAGGCCGTCTTAAGGACGCGGTTCATAGTGGTTTGGCCCAACCCCGATTTTGTGCTTTTCTAGCTAGGCCTGTGGCCTAGTCATCTGATACTGTGATCACAGGTATGGTTCAAGTTTTCCATAGAGGTTCTTCAGTTCTATTTGATTCAGGATCTACTTAATCCTACGTGTCCTCCTACTTTGCTTCATATCTGGTTGTACCTCATGATTCTTTGATTGCTTCTGTGTGTGTGTCCACACCGATGGGAGATTCTATTATGATAGATCATGTCTATCATTCGTGTGCGGTTACTATTGGGAGTCTTGAGACTAGCGTGGATCTTCTACTACTTGACATGGTAGATTTGGATGTCATCTTGGGTATAGATTGGTTGTCACCTTATCATGATATATTTGATTGTCATGCCCAAATGGTGACCTTATCCATACCTGGGTTACCTCTACTAGAGTGGAAAGGGACTTTTGGCCATTCTACCAGCAAGGTTATCTCTTACGTGAAAGCTCAGTGTATGGTCGAGAAGGGGTGTCTAGCTTATTTGGCTTATATTCGCGATCCCAACACGGAAGTTCCTTCTATGGATTCAGTTCCCGTTGTCCGTGAATTTCCAGATGTATTTCTAGTAGATCTACGGACAATGCCACCTGACAGAGATATGAACATCTATATTGATTTTGCTCTGGGCACTCAGCCTATTTCTATTCCACCATATCATATGGCCCCGCTGGAGTTGAAAGAATTAAAGGAGTAGTTACAACACTTGCTTGATCATGGATTCATTATGCCTAGTGTCTCACCATGGGGTGCACCAATACTATTTATAAAGAATAAAGATGGCTCTATGCGGATGTGTACAGATTATCGGTAGTTGAACAAAGCCACTATAAAAAACAAATATCTGTTGCCAAGAATTGACGACTTATTCGATTAGCTTCAGGGTCCCAGGGTGTTTTCAAAGATTGATTTGAGGTCTTGTTACCATCAGTTGAAGATTAGGGAATCCAATGTCCCTAAGACAGCTTTTCAGACTCAGTGTGGACACGAATTCCTAGTGATGTTATTTGGGCAAACAAATTCCCCCACAATATTTATGGATTTAATGAACCGAGTGTTCAAACCCTATTTAGATTCTTTTATGGTTATATTCATTGATGATATCTTTGATTTACTCCAGCACTCAAGAGGAGCATGAGCAACATCTTCGAATTGTGCTTCAGACTTTGAAGAATAATCAGTTATATGCCAAATTTTCAAAATGCAATTTTTTTTGTTAGACTCAGTTGCCTTTTTGGGTCATGTTGTATCGGCAAAAGGCATGAAAGTGGATCCTAAGAAGATTGAGGCAGTTCAGCATTGTCCTAGACCTACTCCAGCTACAGAGATCTAGAATTTCCTGGTTTTGGAAGTTTATTATCACCGGTTTGTGGATGGGTTTTCTTCCATAGCATCCCCACTGACCAAATTGACCCAAAAGGGTGCCCCATTCAGATGGTCAGACGAGTGTGAGTTGAGCTTTCATAAGCTCATGACCTCTTTCACTACAGTGCCAGTGATGGTATTACCCACAGGTTCAGGATCTTATACGGTGTATTTTGAAGCATCTCGCGTTGGGCTTGGTGCAGTATTGATGCAAAATGGTAGGGTGATTGCATATGCATCGCGGCAGTTGAAAGTTCACCAGAAGAATTATCATGTACATGACTTAGAATTGGCAGTCATTGTCCATGCACTGAAGATTTGGAGGCATTACCTTTACGGCTTCTCGTGTGAGGTATTCACTGATCATCGTATCCTACAGTATCTGTTCAGGCAAAAAGATCTCAATTTGAGTTAGAGAAGATGGATGGAGTTTTTGAAAGACTATGATATCACCATTTTGTATCACCCCGAAAAGGCCAATGTGGTGGCTGATGCTTTTAGTAGAAAGGTTATGTGTATGGGCAGTCTTGTGTATATTCTAGTTGGTGAGAGACCGTTAGCTGCATATGTTCAGACATTGACTAATCCGTTTGTGAGGTTAGATGTTTTAGAACCCAATCGGGTTCTAGCTTGCACATTCGCTCGGTCATCTCTAGATGAGCGTATCAGAGAGCGACAGTATAATGATCCTCACTTGCTTGTCCTTAAGGACACAGTATGACACGGTGGTGCCAAACGGGTTGTTGTGGGGGAAGATGGAGTTCTACGGATGTAGGGTCGTATTTGTGTTCCTAATGTGGATGGTCTTCGTAAGTTAATTCTTGAGGAGGCACACAGTTCCAGGTATTCTTTTCATCCGGGTGCCGCCAAAATGTATCAAGATTTGTGGCAACATTATTGGTGGATGAGAATGAAGAAGGATATTGTTGCATATGTAGCTCGGTGTCTAAATTGTCAGCCACTCAAGTACGAGCATCAGAGACATGGTGGTTTATGTCAGAATTTAGAAATTCCTGAGTGGAAGTGGTAGCGTATCACTATGGATTTTATTGTTGGGCTTCCATGAACTTAGATAAAGTTCGACGCAGTGTGGGTCATTGTGGACAAGTTTACCAAGTCAGCACATTTCATTCTAGTAGCAGTTACCTATTTTTCAGAGCGGATAGCGGAGATTTACATCCACGAGATTCTCCGCCTTCAAGGGATGCCTGTGTCTATCATTTCTGATCGAGGTACGTAGTTCACTTCGCACTTATGGAGGGCTGTACGGCATGAATTAGGCACACGGGTTGAGTAGAGTATAACATTTCATCCACAGACAGACGGACAGTCAGAGCGCACTATTCAGATATTGGAATATATGCTTCGCGCTTGTGTTATAGACTTTGGAGGTTCTTGGGATCAGTTCTTGCAACTTGTGGAGTTTGCCTATAATAACAACTACCAGTTGAGCATTCAGATGGCTCCATATGAGGCATTATAGGAATACAGTGTCGTTTGCCAGTTGGCTGGTTTGAATCGGGAGAGGCTCAGTTTTTGGGTACCGATTTGGTACAGGATACCTTGGATAAGGTTAAAATTATTCAGGATCGACTTCACACAGCTCAGTCTAGGCAAAAGAGTTATGCCGACTGTAATGTTCGTGATATTGCATTCATGGTTGGAGAAAGAGTATTGCTCCGAGTTTCACCTATGTAAGGTGGAATGAGGTTCAGAAAGAAGGGCATGTTGAGCCCTAGGTATATAGGACCCTTCGAAATTCTTGAAAGGTTGGGCAACGTAGCCTACATGCTTGCATTACCACCTAGTTTATCAGTGATTCATCCGGTGTTCCATGTGTCTATGCTCCGGAAATATCATGGTGATTTGTCCCATGTGTTAGATTTCAGTTTAGTCCAATTGGACAAGGATTTGACTTATGAGGAGGAGCCGGTAGCTATACTAGCCCGGTAGGTCCGACAGTTGCGGAATAAGAGTTATCCATCAGTTCGAGTGCAATGGAGAGGTTAGTCGGTAGAAGCATCTACCTGGGAGCCCGTGTCACTTGGAACTGCCGAGACCACGAGGACGACCGTGGCGCTGGGCATTGGGAGGCTAGCCTGGACGCCACAAGGTGCGTCCAAGGGGTCATGGGATATGGCTGGTAAGCCACCCATGAAAGTACTAGCATCCCTTTTGTCGGCGGCATTGCATCTTCAATGGGTGCAGGTGGTTTATCAGTAAGCAATTTTGTTCCTCGTTAGGCGTTACTCCCTATTCAGCATGTTTCGGTGAGCCCTACTCTATTCCGGGCCTGATGTCATTTGATGTTGTACTTTGTATTTTGAGGTATAGCCGGGGCCTTCTTGCCGACATTTCCATGGAAACTCTCTTATTCTACTTAGAGGCTCTGTAGACATGTCGTGGGTGGTGTTTGATGTTGGGAATTAAACTATAAGTATTGGTATTTGGCAAACATGTTTTCATCATATCTATAAAATCGTAATATTTTGGAAATTATGAATGAAGCTGTTAATGGAAATGAAATGTGAGTTGTTAATGAAATCGTTTCAGTGTTTGATTAATGGAGTTCATCTCCTCTTTATTCATGGTTGAGTTTAGGTAGAATGAACTCTAACAGGCTTGCTCGGCCGGGTTCACTCGGTTGAGCGCCCAGCGCGCTTCTCGGGTTCGGGGCGTGATAGATTTGGACTTGGTTCTGAAAACTGAACATATATTTGGGCTTGTGGGGTAATGGGTAGTCGACATCTACCCCTTGACTTAGGCTTTGACGGGCGGGGCCTGGGGTGACTTTTGTTGACTTTTTAGGAATTTAGTAAAGATTGCAACTTTATTAATCAAAATTGATTACTTTTGGATTATTAGATATTGTTGAGCTGCGTTTGGCAAGATTTGAGCCGAACGAAGATGCATTTTAAAGGAAAAGCATTTTTTTGGAGTTTTGATTTGGCTTAATTGAGGTAAGTATCTTCTCTAAGCTTGTGTAGGGGAATTTCAACTTAGGATTCGGTCGTAATTGCATATTGTGTTATGTGAGTTACGTGTACACGAGGTGCCGATTGTGTACACGGGCGTGTGTGATTTATGGCTGGACTTGAATTGGTGTTGTTTGCTATGTGAAACATGTTTTATTGTTGAATACTCCACGCACTCTTATGTTATTTTATTGTCCCCGTGCACGTTATTTTTGAGTTGTGAGACTATATTTTGACATGAGTATTGATTTTGTTGTTTTGTGATATTGTGGAACATGTGGACATGATGTGTGGGTTGATTGATGTTGTATGGAGTATAAGGGTGGCGAGATGCGCATGTGGTGACATAAGGGAGGCATTTAATTGTGATGCACATGCGGCGAGATAAGGGTGGATCAAGTATATTAAAACCAACCCATCAGAGATCGACACTGCCTCACATACAAGGCCTCATATAGAGCCATCTGAATACTCGATTGGTAGTTGTTATTTTAGGCATACTCCGCAAGAGGCAAGAACTGATCCCAAGAATCCCCGGAGTCCATAACATAGGCACGAAGCATATCTTCCAATATATGAATAGTTGATGACATCCAAATCCACTACTAAAAAGTAAATGGACACGATCGCATGTAATATAATTTACCTAATTATGAGTCGGGGTCGGATCACACAGAAAACAATATGTAGGAGATTAGGTGTGTAAAAGAATTATCACTTATTATGCTAAGCCAAACGCATATAATGGTTTTGGGAATATTTATGTCTAAATGCAAAAATATAATTTAACCTAGAAAGAAAGAAAAATGATAAATGGCTACAAGCATGGATGCAATGGGAATTACACTCAAGTAACGATCCAATGTATTTCACCATTTTACCAATATGAGCGAGTTTATGTTAATTACCCTCGAGTAACAATTCTATATTAGCTTCTTCCAAAGACTAACAACACTTCCTAACTGAATTATCCCTAAAACAACTAAGAGATTAAACTCACCCGAATATGGCTACAAGTAGTTCAATCCTATCCCTAAGTAGAATCTATAAAGTGAGGGTTAAAGCCTCAAGTTCTTGTTAATTAATCTTTCCCAACCCCTAATTATATTTCCCAAAATTAATTCGAAGTTAATGGGTGAGTCATAGGGTTAGCTAATCCCTTTGGAAACATTAAAGAACAAGAATAATTAAAGAAACAATAACTCACTTCATTATAAATAAAAATGGTTCAATACATAAACATGATTTAATCCACACTTTAACTATGAATATTTCCATAAACAAGATTCAAGTGTAGGAAACAATACTACACACTTAGATATTCAATACAAAGCAAGGAAATGAGGAAATGAACATAAATGGATAAGAAATTCTCAACGAAAAACTCCAAATCTTCAATACCCAAGTGTGTGTGCAAGAACCCTAGCTTTCAAACATGTCTTCTCTAGTCATGAGACTGAAAATTAAGCCAAAGTTGTGTTTCCAATAAGTTAGGTTGTGTATTAGTGGGTTTGGAATGGAGAAAATGTGAAATGCCAAAACTGTCCATAGTTGAAGCCCGTTGACCGCACCAGTGGAGAGATCCCCACAGGTGTGGTTCCGCAGATGTGGATAGCCTCTCACAGAAGCGGCCTTTGATGGAAAACATTTACTCCGCTGAAGAGGACTTACACGCGCAGATGCATGTCCTCACTTGTAGATGCGATCACAGTGAAGGTTGCTTGAATTCCAGAGATGCGGCCTTCTCCACGCAAATGCAAGGTCGCCTTAGCGCACAGTGTTCCGCACATGCGGAATCGCTGAAGGAATTTGCACTTGTTTTACACTTTTTTGCTCATTTCCACTTCAATTGAATTCAACTCTTTTCTTGGCACCATTTACGTGAAAATCTAGAAATACACACCATAAACAACCTCATATCATAATTAGTGAATATCGAAACTAAAGAAAAGAGACTAAAATAAATAATAAAGTCACCACTCATCANTGCGCTCGGACTGTCCCTCCGTTTGAGGGTAGAATGTTGTTCTCAACTCAACCCGTGTGCCCAACTCACGCTGTACAACTTTCCAGAAGCACGATGTAAAATGCGTACCCCGGTCAGAGATGATGGATACCGACACGCCATGTAGACAGACAATCTCGCGAATATAAACCTGAGCCAGCTGCCCTGAAGAATAAGTACCAGTGGAATGA
>AWOL01S0048361.1:23054-42877 GCA_000715115.1 Nicotiana otophora | reverse complement strand
AATCTCTTCTTGGATTTACGTGGACTAACTTACGGCATGATCTAAGGTACGCGAATTTGGGTTATAACAAAAACGTTTGGGGTTTCATACCCTCAGGACAAGATTTATAATCGTTACTTACCTCAAACCGATCAAATCCCTACTATGCGATGCTCTTGCCCCTTGATTCGGCCTCTAAATGCTCTGAATCTATTCACAATCAGTACAATACGATCAATTTATGCTAAAGGAATGAATTCCACAAGAAAAACTACCAATTTAAACCAAAAATCCGAAATTGGCTCAAATCCGCCCCCTGGGTCCACGTCTCGAAATCCGACAAACATTATAAAACTTGAAAGCCCATCCACTCACAAGACCATACATATAAAGTTTATCAAAATCCGACACCGTTTGATCCCTCAAATGCTCCCATCAAACTCTCCAAAATCCCAAGCCCTAACCCCTCATTTTCACCCCTAATTTCCACTAATTAAATGATTAAACAATGGGAAATCACCATAGATAGGAGTATTAGAGATCAACAACTTACCTCAATAAAAAAAAACCTGAATCTCTCTTAAACATTACTCCAAAAGCTCCAAAACCCGACTTGAAAATGGTGGAAATGAACGAAAATTTGCGAAATGTTCTTTTTATACTTTCTGCCTAGGGCTTTCGCACCTACGGCCAAATATATGCACCTGCGGTGCCGCATCTGCGTGAGAAACTCTGTACCTGCGGAAAATCATTAATTCTGCCAACTTCGCACCTGCGCTCCATATCCGCATATGCGACCACGCAGGTGCGGAAAAGACCCCGCACCAGCGGACGTTGTCTGACCTCCTCACTTCCGCTTCTGCGGGCACCTATCCGTATCTGCGGACCTGCAGATGCGACCTCCCCTACGCACCTGCGAACCTAGCCTACTTCAACTCTGTCCGTACCTGCGAACTCCCGCGCGTGCCTGCGACCTCGCACCTGCGGCTCCCCATCCGCTGGTGCGGAAAACACCAGCAGCCTCAACACCAGCAGAATCAGCAACTCTCAACACCAAAAATCAATCTATTAGCCACCCGAAACTCACCTGAGGCCCTTGGGATCTCAACCAATCCCTCTAACAAGTCATATAATAACATACGAACTTAGTCGAACCTTCGGAACACTCAAAAGGACATAAAAACACCAAATTACACTCGGATTCAAGCCTAAGGACTTTTAAACTTCTGAATTCCACCAACGACGCCGAAACCCGCTAAACCACGTCCGAATGACCTCAAATTCTACACACAAGTCAAAAATAACACCACAAACCTATTCCAACTTTCGGAATTCCATTCCCACCCTGATATCATATTTTCCACAGCCGACCAAAATTGCCAAATTTTCAACTTTCGCCAATTCAAGCCTAATTCTACCACGGACCTCCAAATCATATTTCGGACATGCTCCTAAGTCCAAAATCACCTAACAGAGCTAACAGAACCATCAAAATTCAAATCCGTGATCGTTTACACATAAGTCAATGTCCGGTTGACTTTTTTAACTTAAGCTTCTACTTTAGAGACTACATGTCTCAATCCACTCCGAAACCACCCCGGACCTGAACCAACTAATACGTTATATCATAATATATTTAAAAAGCACAAAAAGAAGTAGAAATGGGAAAAACGGGGCTATAACTCTTGAAACGACCGGTCGGGTCGTTACATCCTCCCCCTCTTAAACAACCGTTCGTCCTCGAATGGGTTTAGAAACATACCTGGAGTCTCAAATAGGAGTGGATATCTGCCCCCGTATCTACCGCTCGGTCTCCCGGGTGGCCTCCTCCACAGGCTGACCTCTCCATTGCACTTTCACTGACGATATATCCTTTGACCTCAACTTTCGAATCTGCCGATCCAAAATGGCCACCGGCTCCGCATCATAAGTCATATCACCCTCCAATTAAACCGTGTTGAAGTCCAAAACATGGGACGGATTGCCAACATACCTCGGAAGCATGGAAACATGAAACACTGGATGCACACTCGACAAGTTAGGTGGCAAGGCAAACTTATAAGCCACATCCCCTATCTTCTGAAGCACCTCAAAAGGCCCAATAAACTGGGGGCTCAACTTACCCCTCTTCCCAAACCTCATAACACCCTTCATGGGTGATACCTTCAGCAAAACCTTCTCCGAACCATAAAAGACACATCACGGACCTTCCTGTCCGCGTAGTTCTTCTGACTAGACTGCATCGTGCGAAGCCGCTCCTGAATCAATTTCACCTTATCTAATGCATCCTAGACCAAGTCTGTACCCAAGAGCCTAGCCTCACCCGGCTCAAACCATCCTACTGGAGATCTATACCTCCTCTCACATAAAGCCTCGTACGGAGCCATCTGAATGCTCGACTTATAATTGTTGTTATATGCAAACTCCGCGAGTGGCAGAAACTGATCCCATGAACCCCCAAAGTCAATGACACAAGCCTGCAACATGTCCTCCAATATCTGGATAGTGCGATCATACTGCCCGTCCATCTGAGGGTGAAAATTTGTGCTCAACTCAACCTGAGTACCTAACTCTTGCTGCACAGCCCTCCAAAACTGCGATGTAAACTGACTGTCCCTATCTGAAATGATGGAAACTAGCACACCATGCAAGAGAACAATCTCTCGTATGTAAATCTCCGCCAACCGCTCTGAAGATAAGTAGTACCAACTGGAATGAAATGCCCGTATTTGGTCAGCCGATCCACAATCACCCAAATAGCATCAAACTTCCTCGAAGTCCGTGGGAGCCCAACTACGAAGCCCATGGTGATTCGCTCCCACTTCCACTCTGGGATCTCTAACGTCTGAAGCAAGCCACCCAGTCTCTGATGTTTATACTTAACATGCTGACAGTTGAGATACCAAGCCACAAACCCAACTATATCCTTCTTCATATGCCTCCACCAATAGTGTTGCCTCAAATCCTGGTACATCTTCGCAGCACCCGGATGGATGGAATACCGCGAGTTGTGGGCCTCCTCAAGAATCAACTCCCTGAGCCCATCTACATTAGGCACATATATTCGGCCCTACATCCTCAACACGCCGCCATCACCAATGGTCACATCACTGGTATCACTCGCTGAACCATGTCCTGCAGAACGAGCATGTGGGGGTCATCATACTGACGCACCCTAACACGGTCATAAAGAGAAGACCTGGAGACCACACAAGCCAATATCTGACTCGACTCCGAAATATCCAATCTGACAAGCTGACCCGCTAGGGCCTGAACATCCAATGCCAAGGGTCTCTCTATTGCTGGGAGATACGCTAAACTACCCCAAACTCTCCGCCCGGCGACTCAAGGCATCGGCCACCACATTGGCCTTCCCCAGATGGTATAGAATAGTGATATCATAGTCCTTGAGAAGCTCTAACCATCTTCACTGACGCAAATTAAGATCCTTCTGCTTAAACAGATGCTGCAAACTCCGGTGATCAGTATAGATCTCACAATAAACCCCATACAAATAATGACGCCAAATCTTCAAGGCATGAACAATAGCTGCCAACTCAAAATCATGGACAAGATAGTTCTTCTCATGGGTCTTCAACTGGCAAAAGGCATAGGCAATCACCCTACCCTCCTGCATCAAAACACATCCTATGCCTATCCTCGAGGCATCACAATACACGGTATAAAAACCTGAAGCTGATGGCAGAACTAACACTGGAGTTATGGTCAAGGCAGTCTTGAGCTTCTAAAGTCTCTCCTCACACTCATCCGACCACCTGAATGGAGCACCCTTCTGGGTCAATTTGGTCAAGGGCGATGCAATAGATGAAAATCCCTCCACAAAGCGACATTAATAACCCGCCAAACTAAGGAAGCTCCTAATCTCCGTGGCTGAGGACGATCTAGGCCAACTCTGCACCGCCTCAATCTTCTTCGGATCCACCTGAATACCCTCATTGGACACCACGTGCCCCAAGAATGCTACTGAATCGAGCCAAAACTCACACTTGGAGAACTTTGCATAAAGGTTTTCCTCCCTCAATCTCTATAATACAATCCTCATATGTTGAGCATGCTCCTCCTGGCTACGAGAGTCACCAGGATGTCATCAATGAATACAATAACGAATGAGTCCAAATAGGGTTGGAATACACTGTTCATAAAATGCATGAACGCTGTTGGGAAATTGGTCAGCCCAAACGACATCACTAAGAATTCATAATGGCCATATCGGGTCCTGAAAGTTGTCTTAAGAATATCTGAATTCTGAATCTTTAGCTGGTGATACCCGGACCTCAAATCAATATTGGAGAACACCCTCGCTCCCTGAAGCTGGTCAAATAAATCATCAATACGGGGCAAGGGATACTTGTCCTTGACTGTGACCTTGTTCAGCTGCCTGTAATTAATGCACATTCTCATGGAACTATTCTTCTTCTTCACAAATAGAACTGGTTCACCCTAAGGTGACATACTAGGCCAAATAAACCCCTCATCAAGGAATTCCTGAAGCTGCTCTTTCAATTCCTTCAACTCCGCCGGTGCCATACGATATGGTGGAATATAAATGGGCTGAGTGTCCGGCACCAAATCAATACCAAAGTCAATATACATGTCAGACGGCATGCCCGACAGGTCTGCAGGAAACATATCCGAAAAATCACGTACCACCGGAACAAAATCAATGGTAGAAGTCTCTGCACTAACATCCCTCACAAACACCAAATAAGATAGGCAACCCTTCTCAACCATACACTGAGCCTTCAAATATGAAATTACCTTACTATGTACATAATCTATAGAATTGCTCAATTCAACCCTTGAAAATCCCGGCATCGCCAACGTCACGGTCTTAACGTGACAATCTAGAATAACATGACATGGAGATAACCAATCCATACCCAATATCACATCAAAGTCAACCATACTAAGCAGAAAAAGGTCCACTCGGGTCTCTAGACCCCCAATAGTCACCACACATGACCGATATATGCGGCCAACAACAATAGTATCGCCCACAGGAGTAGATACATGAACAGATGAAACTAAAGACTCACAGGGCATATCCAGAAAATGAGCAAAATATGAGGAAACATATGAATATGTGGAACCAGGGTCAAATAATACGGAGGCATCTCTATGACAAACTGAGACGATACCTGTAATCATGACATCTGAAGTAATAGAATCTGGTCTGTCCGGGAGTACATAGAAACGGATCTGACCACCACCTGATCGACCTCCCCATCTAGGGCGTCCCCAAGCTAACTGACCTCCACCCCTAGCTGGCTGGGCGAGTGGTGAAGTAACTGGTGGTGAAGTCGATGGCTGACTCCTCTGCTGAGGTGGACCCTTATGACGACGAGGACATTGCCTCCATATATGCCTCAACTCCCCACACTCAAAACAACCCCTGGTGTTGCAGACGGGGACTGAAGGGAACCCCTAGCTCCAGGATAACTGGTAGAAGAACCTGGCATGGAGGAGCCCTGAACTGATGGAGCACGGGACAAACTCTAGGTTGGGAGGGCACTAAGTGATGAGTGGCCCTGATGAGAACTGTGAGAACCATGGCCCGATGATGCACCACGGTGAACTTGGTGAGCTGACTGAGCATGCTTGAATGGACGGCCTCTGCCGTGCTGGAACTGACCCCCATGAGGAGCACCACTAATCCACCCTAACCACGAGGACTCTTGGCCTCCCTCTCAACCCTCTCCTGACTATGAACCATCTCAATATGTCGAGAAGTGTCGACAACCTCATCAAAAGTAGCACCAGACACTCTCTCTCTGGTCATAAGCAACCGAAGCTGAAAATCGAGGCCATCTATAAACCTCATGATCCTATCTTGGTCTGTGGGAACCAACCAGATCGCATGACGGGCCAACTCGGAGAACCGCATCTCATACTGTGTCATAGACATATCACCCTGATGAAGCTGCTCAAACTGTCTGCGCAGCTCCTCTCTACAGGGATGAGGTACAAACTTCTCCATAAAGAGAACGGAGAATTGCTGCCAAGTAAGAGGTGTTGCGCCAACCAGCCTACGCCTCTCGTAAGCCTCCCACCAACTGAATGCAGCCCCAGAGAACTGGAAAGTAGTGAATGAGACCCCACTGGTCTCCAGAATACTTGCTGTTTGGAGCATCCTCTAACACTTATCTAAGAAACCATGTGCATCCTCACCCTCTGCACCACTGAAAGATGGAGGCTGGAGTCTCCCAAACCTCTCCAATCTAAGCTGTTCATCCTCATGCATAACAAGAACTACACAGTCCTTAGCAGTTGCAACTGGCTGGGCTGATGGTTCCCCCGGTGTCTGAAGTTCCTGAACAACCTGCTTCGGTGTGCGAGCGGCAGGAGTCTGAGTGCCTCCTCCGGCCTGAGAAGTGGTTGCGGCCGTCAAGATAGAGACCGCCTAAGCAAGGCCGGTACATGATGACAGAATCTGAGCTAGGGCTTCTTGAAAGCCTGGAATCACAATAGGCACAGGTGGTTCCTGAGCTGGTGCATCAACAACTGGAATCTGATCCTGATTTGGGGCAACTGGTGGGTCTGTAGTTACTGCCCCAGCTGTTGTGCGGGCTTCACCTCTGCCCCTACTGCGACTCGACCTCTCGCAGCCCTGGCTGGTGGTACTGGTGGTTGTCCATCCTGACCGGTAGTACGAGTCCTCACCATCTGTGAGAGAATGAAACAACAGATGTTTAGTTACTAGAATCAACAGATTTGCACGACAAGAATTCAAGAATGTGAGATTTCCTAAAGGTTTTGCAGCCTCTCGAAGATAAGTACATACGTCTCCGTATCGATCAGCAAGACTCTACTAAACCCACTCATTCTTCGTGAGACCTATGTAACCTAGGCTCTAATACCAACTTGTCACGACCCAAAATCTAACTCGTCGTGATGGTGCCTATCGTGGTACTAATCAAGCCGACACATTTTCAATACATATCGATATTTCATTTAAAAGATAAGTCAAAGCTTTACTTTACTAGAATCTTCATTAAAGAGTTGAAACCAAAATAACAATAAAATGCGGAAAGGATAGCCCGACATCGGGGTGTCACTAAGCCATGAGCAACTACTGCAAACTGTCTGATAACATCAAGACTAGCATAGTCCGAGAAAAACCAATACAACTAAGGGGAAGATAAGGAAGGAGAAAAACAGGGCTGCGATCGCCAGGCACATGTCTTGCTATCTCCGATGATCCGGTACTGAATATATCAACAACTGTTATCGTGGCCAGAAATGCCCGGATCTGCACACAAGGTGCAGGGAGTAATGTGAGTACACCAACTCAGTAAGTACCAGCATTAATAAAGGCTGAGAAGTAGTGTCGAGCTAGATGCAAGTATAGTTCATATCAAAAACAATCCATAAAGTACACCATGCTTTAAAAACCACCAGCTTGTTTAAATCCAGTTCGGGTAAAACCAATAAAAATATATGTCAACAGTTCTCAAACAAGGACTCAAAGCAGCTCTGAGAACACCGGATGAAATCATATAGTGCCCCTCGAGAAAAATATCACACAGTCCTCCCAATCACTCCAATCTCACAATCACTCATTCTTCCCAATCGCTCATGTCTCCCAATCACTCAGCACTCGGCACTCGCACTCAGTATGTATTTGCGCTCACTGGGGGTGTGTACAGACTCCGGAAGGGCTCCTTCAGCCCAAGCGTTATATCAATCCAAACATGGCATAAATCAATGAGGCCCTCGGCCTATATCAAACATGATGCGTTGAGAATCCCGATACCATAAATATCCTCACAAATTAGTCCCTCGGCCTCACTCAACCATAAACCTCTCCAACCTCTCGAGCTCTCAGAAAACAAAGTATTCAGCCCAAACAACATTTATATGATGCATCAAAATAGAGTAATAGAGACTGAGTTATGCTGTAAATATGTATAAATATAACTTAGTATAGATTTTCAATCAAAAACATTGAGAGGATAGCAAGAAAAAGCCTCTAAGGGTCCAAACAACACTGGCATAAGGCTTAAACAAGGCATCCAACCTGATTTACAGAAATTCTTTCTAAAACACATAAGAATCATATAGTTTCAACAAAATATTCAACTTTATAGTTGATACAGGACTGACCAAGTCACAATCTCTAACGGTGCACGCCTACACTCCCGTCACCTAGCATGTGCGCCACATCCAAATAGTAAAATGATACAAAATTTCGGGGTTTCATACCCTCAGAACCAGATTTACAATCGTTACTTACCTCAAACCGATAAAATCCCTACTCCGCGATGCTCTTGCCCCTTGATTCGGCCTCCAAATGCTCTGAATCTATTCACAATCAGTACAATACCAACAATTTATGCTAAAGGAATGAATTCCACAAGAAAAACTACCAATTTAGACCAAAACCCCGAAATTGGCTCAAACTCATCCCCCCGGGCCCACATCTCGAAATCCGACAACAATTACAAAACTAGAAAGCCCATTCACTCACGAGTTCATACATACAAAATTTATCAAAATCCGACACCGTTTAATTCCTCAAATCCTCCCATCCAACTCTCCAAAATCCCAAGCCCTAACCCCTCATTTTCACCCATAATTTCCACTAATAAAATGATTAAACAACGGGAAATCACCATAGATATGAGTATTAGAGCTCAAGCAACTTACCTCAATGAAAACCCCCTGAATCTCTCTTAAACATCACTCTAAAAGCTCCCAAAACCGACTTGAAAATGGTGAAAATGAACCAAAATTCGCAAAGTGTCCTTTTTATAATTTCTGCCCAGGGCTTTCGCATCTGCGGCCAAATATGCACACTTGCGGTGCCGCATCTACGTGAGAAACTCCACACGGCATAAAATCATTAATTCCCCCAACTTTGCACCTACGCTCCATATCCGCTTCTGCGACCACGCGGGTGCGGAAAAGACCTCGCACCTGCGGACGTTGTCTGACCTCCTCACTTCCGCTTCTGCGGGCACCTATCCGCATCTGCGGACCCGCAGATGCGACCTCCCCTACGCACTTGCGGACCCATCCTACTTCAACTTTGTCCGCACTTGCAAACTCCCGTGCGCGCCTGCGACCTCGCACCTGCGGCTCCCATCCGCATATGCGGAAAACACCACCAGCCTCAACACTAGCAAAATTAGCAATTCTCGACACCAAAACTCAATCTGTTAGCTACCTGAAACTCACCTGAGGCATTCGGTATCTAAACCCATCACACTAACAAGTCATATAACAACATACGAACTTAGGCGAACCTTCGGAACACTCAAAACGACATCAAAACACCAAATTACACTCGGATTCAACTCTAAGGACTTCTAAACTTCCGAATTTCACCAACGATGCCGAAACCCGCTAAACCATGTCCGAATGACCTTATATTTTACACACAAGTCAAAAATAACACCACGAACCGATTTCAACTTCCGGAATTCAATTTTGACCCCGATATCAAATTTTCCACTGCTGACCAAAATCGCCAAATTTTCAACTTTCGTCAATTCAAGCCTAATTCTACCACAGACCTCCAAATCACATTTCGGACGCGATCCTAAGTCCAAAATTACCTAACGGAGCTAACAGAACCATCAAAATTTAAATCCGAGGTCGTTTATACATAAGTCAATGTCTAGTTGACTTTTCCAACTTAAACTTCTACTTTAGAGACTAAGTGTCTCAATCCACTCCAAACCCACCCCAGACCCGAACCAACTAACCCGATATATCATAATATAGCTTAAAATTACAAAAGGAAGCAAAAATAGGGAAAACGGGGATATAACTCCTGAAACGACCGGCCGAGTCGTTACAAGGACATGCGGGTAGTGGGTGCCTAAGAGGTAGAGGCCCAACCCGTTGATATAATAGATATAATTTGGCTGAGGACGATACACTAGATGGTGTCGTTACAGGTACAATCCTGATTCTGTTATAAAAGGATATTTTTCTTTAATTTGATTCGGTTCTGAATATTGAGGTGAGTCCTCTTATTATGCTCCGCTTATAGATGAGTTTCGTAATTTTGTGACCCACTTATATATTTATCCATGTTAGGAGATTTAAAGATGTGAGCCCGTGTCTGTCATTTTATTTTTGGTACACCATTGAGGGCTATAAGTCCAAAAGTAATTTTTTTATTATTCATTACAGTGGATTTAATGTGCTTCGTATTATTTTATTTTCAAGGCAGCTGGGTTTTTGGCCTTCGCGAACGGGAGACAGAGGTCGCGAACGCGAAGAAGGCGTACCTGGGAAGAATTAAAAGTCCCAAAAATGGGGGTTTGAGTTCATAACACAAAAAGCAAATTGGGAGCTCGGTAGAAGGCGATTTTTGGAGATATTCTTCTGTGGGTGTTTGGGGTAAGTGATTCTTATCTAGTTTTGATTCATTTCCATGATTATGCCTTTGAATCCATCATTTAATTCGGATTTAAATATAGAAAAATCAAGATTTTTGTAAAATATTTCAAAAACGAAAATTTAAGATTTGGAGGTCGAGTTATTATTGGAACTCGATAAAATTGGTATGGTTGAACTCGTATCGGAATGGGTGTTCGGATTTCATGAAAACTATGTCGGGTTCCGAGGGGCGAGTCCCGCGTTAACTTTTGTTGCCTTTTGGAATAAATTTTTAAGTCGACGTATTATTATCCGGAATTATTTCCGATAAATTTTAATGAAGTTATATAATTAATTTGGATAGATTTGAGCGGTCCGGAGGTCAATTCAATCAAGAAGGTGATTTTGAAATATCGGCATAACTTCAAAAAGGTGAGTCTCTTGCTTAACCTCGAGTGGGGGAATTATCCTTTAGGCATCGAGTTTTATATGCCATTTGTGAAATGTGAAAAGTCGTGTACGCGAGGTGACACTACATACTCGGGCTTATATGTGCAAAATTTATTGAGTTGAAGTCTTGGTCAAATTGTGTAGTAATTTGGATAATTGTTAGTATTTATTAAATCATCTATTTGTCATACCTAAATCCTTGTTGTTGAATTTATTTTTATATGACAATTTGATGTGATTGTTACTTGAAAATTTATGTAATTTCGTGAGTATTGTTGGTTTGATATTTCTTAGAATTTAATTTCAATATGAATCTTTCCTATGTAAATAATTAATTAAACAAGGTTAAGAAGAAGTGTTAATGTAATTGCCTAAATTTGGATTTAATAAAAGTTTTTCTTTATGTTGAGTAATTTCTATTAAGATTGATTGTTTTTGGGTGTTATACACATTGTGTGGGGCCTTCGGCTATTTGTTATAAAATTAATTGACTTGGTTGTATCTTTAGAATTTTGGTTGTGGCCATTGGACAAATTGTGATACGAATTGATTTTGTTATGTTGCCGTGATAATTTTTCGTGTAAATTATTGTGTTGTGTTAATTATTATTTTGAGGATATAAGGGTGACATTTCACCGTTGATATTATGTGGGTATAAGGGTGGCATTTCACTGTTGTTGTATTTGTTAGAATATTATGTGGGCGGAGTGATAAGGGTGGATATATGAGTGATAAGTGTGCAATAAGAGCAATAAGGGTGACTATTGATATTGTCTGGGCGGAGCGATGAGGGTGGCTATAGGAGCGATAAGAGTGGCAATAGGAGCGATAAGGGTGGCTATTATCAGGGACGATATGTGATGATGTGGAGTTGTGGTGTTGGTGATTTTCATGTGATTATATAATTTTCTTATGTTTTTTTATACCTTGTGCAATTTGTCTTGTTGTTGATAAATTAATAATAATCTGAATTATGTTGAAATTGAGAGCATGTGGCTATTGCCAGGTGGATTATAAAATAAAATGTGAGCACGAGGTGCCGTGAGTAATAATGAGAATATTGACACGTGAATTGTCCGTGCAGTTGTGATATGAAATGTGGGCACGAGGTGCTGTGATTGAATGATAATGATATTGGGCATGCGAATTGTCCGTGCAGTTGTGATATGAAATGTGGGCACGAGGTGCTGTGATTGAATGATAATGATATTGGGCATGCGAATTGTCCGTGCAGTGGTGATATGAAATGAGGGCACGAGGTGCTGGGGAATTATGATGATTTAATTATGGGCACGAGGTGCCGTGAAAATATGAAAAATGGGCTGAGACCCGTGTTTACGAAAAATATGGAAATGGGCTGAGACCCGTATTTTTATGATTATGAAAGAATTTTATTTGAAAGATATTTATTTGAGAAAATTATATTTGAAGAGATTTATTTAATGAGTTGTATTTGAAAGATAATTATTTGAGAAAAATTATAATTGAAAGAGAGTTAGTTGGAAGAATTATATATGAAAGACATTTATTTGAAGGACTTGATTTAATTGGGTGTAATTGTATTTATTAATAGTGTTCTCGTTATCTTACTGTGCATATCACTGGTTGTTTTATGTTGCCCTTATTATTATCTGTTTCCTATTATTTTGTATATTATATTGCACAGGCTATTAGACTAGTGAGTGTCTTAACTGTATCTCGTCTCTACTCCACAGAGGTTAGTCTTGATACTTAATGGGTACCGACCGTGGTGTACTCATACTACACTTCTGCACATTTTTGTGCAGAGTCAGGTATTGGAGATATCGGACTTTAGCAGAGTTAAAGCGGGGTCGTAAGGATTCAAGGTAAAGCTGCTTGGTCGTCGCAGTCCCTTGGAGTCTTTTCATTTCATTGTACTGTTAATTTTTAATAAAACAGTATTATAAATTTGGTCCTCGTGATCATTCCATGTATTCAGTTAGAGTTCGTGACTCAGTACTATCAGTCTTGGGAGGTTGTGTATTCATATTTGTTCCGATGTTAGTTTTGATTACTTATTTAATTCAAAAAAAAGGGCTTCAAAATATAATTGAAATCGGCTTACCTAATCTTAGAGACTAGGTGTCATCACGACGTTTGTGGTGGAATTTTGGGTCGTGACACTTTTGTCCAAAAACAACAACTTGTTATTGCAATTTCAACGATCCAGTACATGATTCAACAATCAAATCTATTCCGATGAACTGATATTTAAAATATATATCATAAAGAACAAACTCCAATACAACAAACAACAACCCGGTATAATTCCTCTAGTGGGGTCTGGAAGGATAGTTTGTAAGTATACTTTACCCCTACTCTAGGGTAGAGAGACTATTTCAGATAGAAACATGGCTCCCTCCCTCCAAGAACTCCCCACCTTGCTATTGGGGTGACTCAAACTCACAACCTCTTAGTTAGAAGTAGAGAGTGTTCACCACTAGAGCAATCTCTTCCTGTCTGAAAGAACAAACTCCAATCATTAATTATATTCAACTGTCAACATCGTTAAAATTTTAGATCTAATAACGTAAAGGGATAAAATATTTCAGCTCGACCATAACTTGGCAGCTAGCCGATGGCGACTTAGTCATGGGAATTAATTAATTCAAGAGTTTGAAATGGTCACATGGTCTACTTGAGGGGGTTTTCAACTTTAATTTGAGATGCAGAAAAATAATTTACGCACTGTTACGGTTCAGATTATACATTGAAAACAAAAACCTGAAATTTAAGTTGAAAAAGTTTCTAGAAGTATTTAAAAAAAAGATTTGGCTGCAGCTTGATCCAATTTCTCCTAAAGAGTTTGTATTCATAAATAAATTAAACACGGTGGTTTGATTATATCACAATGTCTCCACTGACTTCATCAAATTGAGTCCTAATTATGCCATTAGTTAATTAATGCAATCGTGTAAAAATTATCAACCACTTAATTATAGTTGACCGGCTTTGTCCATTTATGAAAGCTTTGAATTTGGCAAATTCTCCACTTTTACATTATAGATAATTATTACAAGTTAGTAATATTAAAATGACACTTTTTCTGAATATATCTCAACCTGTAACGTACCTGCTATTCTGAAAATTTTCTTGATGTAGATACAAAGTTGGTAAGAAAAGTAAAAAGAGTGTTTTTTTTTCGTTTCATGCCTACTGTCTTCTCGTGTTAGTATTGAGGTTCGACTAATTTCGATTCGCACTGCGCAAAGCTCATTAAAGGGGAAGCATTCCTTACTAGAACTTTTTTCGTTCCTAATGCTTAAATCAAGACTTTTGATCTTAAGAATAGATGGATCATATATATATCGTCCCGCAAACTCTTGGGGGTAAAAGAGTGTTTTTTTTTTCTTTTTCCTGCCTGTTGTCTTCTCGTGTTGTATTGGGTTCGACTAATTTCGCTTCGCGCTGTGTAAGACTCATTAAAGGAGAAACATTCCTCACTAGAACTTTTTCGTTCTTAATACTTAAATTGAAACTTCTGATTAAGAATGAATAGATCATATACATCTCACCGCCAAACTCTCGGTGGTAAAAGAGTGTCATTATCAAATGGTTTAAATTTTTACTATCTATTTCTTGTGCAGACTTGTAAGAAAGTTTTGAAGTTAGGTTAGAAACTTTGGTTCCATTTGCGGCTCATCAACAGCTGTGGTTGCTCAACTGATTTTTATCACCTTTTTGTTATCTTTTGGCCTTAATTGATTCTTCATCCTATGGAAAATTCTCTTTCTTTCAAGCCAAGGTATAACTTTATGGAGAAAATTTTATAGCAAGACATTACTTTAAAATAGAACCTTTGTCTATAAATATGTATGAGTTTAATTTCTATACGTTAATAATGTAAACTAATTTCTATATCATCTGGTCACCTTAAACATAACTACAAGTAACAGTAAAATAATAACTTGAATTAATAACTTGAAAAATAAGCCAAATCTGCTACAAAATGTTAAAATACTTGATATTAACGTTAAAAAAAATTATTACGTGAATGTATATACGTTAAATTAATACTTATTAGTTGTAAGTTAGGAATTGGGATGGCAAAGAAGATGATACAACAAAGTTTGTGCATGAGGATGTACATTTTAAGAAGAATTAACCCAAATAGTCGTTCGCCGAATCTCTTAAACTAAAAATAGTCAGCGATGTATATTATATGTATAATTCATATATAATATATATGTATAACTATGTATAATCTATGTATACCGGCTAAAAAAAAATATTTAATTTGACCGACTATTTGTGTAACAATTTTGAAATGCTGAGGACTATGTTGATAGACCATAACCGCATAACTATATTCTAATTCCTTTAAGCAAAGGGAATTGGCTTACTTTCTCAAGAAGTGAAAGCTCCATTTAGTTTTTCAATTTGCATGTCTAATGGTTTAATTCCATTTTTTAATCTTACTTATAATAAAAGAAACCAGATGATTAAGTAATAACCAGAGGACTTGAACTTTTTTTTTCTGGATGAGGGGGGAAGAGAAAGACGATTGTTGTTCATTGACAACCAATAATCTTCTTCCTTTTTCTTGTCAATTGGAACAAGAAATATTGACAAAAGATTTCGAACCAAAGTATGATATACAAATTAATGTGAACTGCACATTTTCGGTTTAATCATAATTGACCAAGTCCTCAGCCTATCATATTGAAAAAAATGACTATAATTTTACCCGAGACTAAAATAGAAAAATAGGCCAGAACCATCATTTCGTACGATAGATAAGTAAAAAATAATTAAAAATTTAGTACCGCTTTATTCTTTATTTGGTTATTAATAGTTATCCAATGATTAAAAATAGTATCAAGATAACTTATACCTGCCAGATGGTAGAATAGTAATCCCAGGATAAGTTCCTAGATAAAGTAGTAAAATTTACAATTCCAAAATTAATACACATAAAAACAGTCACTAAGAAATAATACCAGGATAACTAATCTCAGCATAATTAATCCTAATATAACTAATCTCAATATGACTAATTCAATAACTTGTCTTCAAACGAAAAGACCCCTAAGAGTTATGGTAGGATAAAAATGATTCATCCACCTTTAATCAGAGGTCTCGAGCCCTAAAAATAAGAAATCCTAAAAAATATTTTTCTCTTTATTGGGCGTTACGCGACAAGCTATTTCCATGATTTCCTTCAACCATTCATGTACAGCCAAGCAGAAGTTTGGCCAGCTTCAGATGGAAACAACATGGGAAAAGCTTCAAAGTATTGTTGATCAACCGATTAATTACAGAATGTATAAAACGGTGAGATGGACAAAACCTCCTCCTACGTATTTCAAGATTAACAGCGATGGAAGTTGTGTAGAAGAGAATTGTAGGACTGGAGGAATAATGAGAGATTGCAATGGAGTTTTCATTATGGCATACTCCGTCTACCTCGGGCCAGGGACGAGCAATTGGGCGGTGGGACAAGCCATGTTGTTTGGATTACAACAATGTTTAGTAAGGGGATTTGACAAAATTGAAGTTAAAGCTGACTCCATGGACAATACTTCAAATTGTGGACAAAATCAAAAGAATCGTACGTGAAAAAAGAGCAAAGGTTAAACATTATTATAGAGAAGCTAACAAGGTCGCAGATAAATTGGTATCCATTAATCATATACATCGGCAACGTATAATATTTTCTGAATTTTCTGGTGTGCCAAGGCAAATTAGGGGACTTCTTTAACTGGACAAATGGGAAGTGGCCTCATTTAGAATCAGGCAAATGAAAGCTTCGAAAATCCACTTTGAGCCACCTTGATGAGTAGCATCATGTAGTAGTAGAAGTAGAAATTTTAATTTTTTATGCAATTCTTAACACCTAGTCATAGAACCTACTGTTCAAGTTCTCAAATACTATGAAAGGGTCAGGTACCATGTCCTCCTTTCTCGAATGTATTCAGTTTTAAGTATCACACATGAATAAAGTAGGAGTCGTTGATTAAAAAAAAACAAATATCAGACAATGGAATAGGAAACCAAAAACAAAAAGCCCATAAGTGTTAGTTGGAGTAGAATGCACATAACGTTTTAGGTTTTGAGAGTTAAAGGTCGTAAGTTTACATCAAATTTTAAAAGTTCTCACAATCTCAGAGAGTAGAGTAACTTGATCTATTCTTTCTTACAAAAGATAATCACAAAATGGCTGGTTAATGAAAATAAAGATAGTCTTCATCTATTTTAAAAGGATTACACGAATTCAAATAAAAAGGAGACGTGGGTTATGTAATTTGAAGTTGTTCTATTTTAAAAGGGGTGAAGTATTCAAATAGTCTTTAAAATGGATGGTCTTGAATTTCTGTTCTCACTTGCTTCATGGGCGAAACTTTAGATTTAACAAGTGTTGGCGCTCGCTTGCCTAATGGGCAACACTTTCAACTTTGACCTTGAAGTTTACCCATGGGCAAGAAGGGGTCAAAACGTAAAAACCACCCAAAAGGTGTAATATTTCGGCATTTTTTTGTTAAGGATCACTTGGAGCTGGACCTGGCTCAGTATATTTTAACTGAAAGGCCCGTGTAAGTCTGCACTTAGTCTGCATTTCTAATTGGATTTTCTGTAGACTTCAGTATTCTTAAATGGGCTTGCTCAAAGACGCCACCCAAGAATAATTAACTCAAATAACCGCTCATTCAACAGCTTAAACTGAAAATAGTCGGCAAATATATAATATATGTTTACTTCATGTTTATATATGTATAATCGTGTATACTCTATGTGTATCGGCTATAAAATATAAATAGTGAATTTGGCTGGCTATTTGTGTAAAAATCCCAAAACATTATATTTTCACAAATTTGGGCCAACTAATAAATAGTTTAGACTCAATGAATGAATATGGATGACTATTTGTGTAAAGATCCTTTTAGAGAATCCTAAAGCATTTTCACTGATGATATTTTAGGTTTTACTTGGTTTTAGACATCAACATGAGAAAAGATTTGTATAATATCAGTATTGTTTAATCGACTCTATCTAGTCGTTTACCTCTCTTTTCAGTTATCAAAATTTACTTCCTTTACTATAAGCTGTGTAAAAAACTTTTTACACTCTCACTTAATGAAATTAATGTAAATTGAGTAAAAAATACTTTCATAGGTAGTTCATAATTTTACTTTTACCTTGGTCCTTTCCTAGGTAAATGACCTAAGAATGCAGTAACAAAATGAAGCTTGAGGAGTTGTTCTAGTAATTGTTAACATGTTAAGCACCTAACAAAACTTGAGAAGTTTTTATTTTCTTTTTTCTAGGGCCGATCGTAATAGGTAAAGAAAATAAAATTAGCTTGCCTTCCCTATACTTTCAAGGTCACGTTTCAAAGTTTCAATTAACGAAAATAAAGAAAATAAATTATTATGCTGTCATTTAAATTAGCGACACATATACCCCAAAGAAAATTAATTAATTGATTCAATATTGAACCAACTCCATTAAAATTTTAATCACTTTCCAATTCATTTGGCAAATACAAATATGAAAAGATCAAATATAAATTATATTACATTGTTGGAAATCAATCGTCTCATTCTCTCATCTCGAGGAAGAATCGAAAAGAGAAAGGTTTGAGCTCAAAGATGAAAAGGGAAAGACAAAGGTTTCGGACAAAACAAAGAGTTCATACTTATATCTAGATCACATATTAAAGGAGCAGACACGTGGCTTCATCTCAGAGCACAAAATCACACATAAGCAATTAAATCCTAGTCGTTCAAGCTATGTACATGGTGTATTAAATCCTAGCCGTTCAAACAATGATCATCACAGTTGTGCCAAATTATCTTCTCTAGAAGCTTCTCACATAGGTAAAGAATTTGGCACGTATGAGAGAATCAAAATCAGTTAGTTTGTTAAAATGTAGGACATATATAATTGGTACAACTGTATAGCTATTTATATTCCTTTTGTATTTTCTCTTTCTATACAAACTTATATAAATACATAGCATTGTACAATGATCAAATACACATAAATATACATAAAATTCTTCCAATCTTCTCTGAATTCTAACATGGTATCAAAGCACTAAATTTTTTGATTTTCTTTTACTCACTGCCCTTCATTATCATTTCATTTCATCATGTCACTTGCATCTGTTTCTGAGGATTCTACAGAAACAACTTCAATAGGAGAAAATGGAACAGTAATTGATCCAACCCATCCTTATTTCCTTCATGCTTCTGATGCACCAGGGATGGTACCGGTGAATCCTCCGTTTAATGGACGTGGGTATGTAGGTTGGAGCAGATCCATTCTCATTTCTCTTTCAGCCAAAAATAAATTGGGCTTCATTGATGGATCTTGCCCTTCCCTAGCTCCAAACTCTCCAGATCTAAAAACCTAGAATAGTGTAATGATATGGTTACATTTCGGCTATTGAACTCACTCACCAAGAACATTGCTGACAGTGTTCTGTACTCCAAAACAGCAAAGGGTCTCTAGACTGGTTAGGAACACAGATTTAGATAACCAAATGGTGCTAAGTTGTATCACATGCAAAAGAAATGAACTGATTTAGTGCAGGGAACAGATGATATTGTAGGGTATTTTACCAAGTTAAAGTGTTTATGGGATGAGCTTGACACACTGAACACTAGGATCAACACCCGCTATGTCCGAGAACACCTGGATCTGCACACGAAGTGCAGGGTGTAGTATGAGTACAACCAACTCAGCAAGTAACAATAATAACTAAGGAACTGAAGATAATGAAGAGCTACACAATTATAGTTCACTTTCAATAATTCCAACAAAGAATAGACATGCTTTCAAATCCGGCAGTTTAAGTCAAATCAATTTTTATATAGTTCAATTTCATGTAATCCGGATATAAAATCTTTCAGAGATTTCACAATAATGACATATAGCAATCAAGTGCAATAACAAATGCAAAGCAAGTACAGCCTCTCAGGCAACAATCACTTAACTCATCACTCGGCTCTCAGCCCTCAACACTCACGCTCAATGGGTGCCCTCAACACTCACGCTGCGCCAACCACACATGCGGAAAA
>AWOL01S0048361.1:0-13235 GCA_000715115.1 Nicotiana otophora | reverse complement strand
GGGGGAGTTTGACTAGACACATATTGCTACACCCTCGGTGAGCGCTTTCAGTCAAGCACGACTTCAACTCGATGATTATAGAGCGTCTATGAGGGAGAGCTTGAAAAAATAAGTACTTTTCAGAGATTGGATCTGTTCGAAAAGAAGAAATTTTGGTCTTGCTGAATCATAACCAGAGGTAGATGAAGCTTACGAAGAAATGCTAGCTAAACTTACGAAGGATGCTGCTTCGCCCGGAAGCGGTGATGACCAAGCTTCTTTTCCGCCACCACCAACGGAAATTCCTCCGGACCTTGAAGGATTTATGAAATTTGTAAGAGATACCATGTAACTTAAATGAACAAAAATTAATATGTAACTTGTATTTTGGCACATCTTGATAAGTTTCTTTTTCTTCTCAATGGTGGTATTAACACCTTGTTGTGCTCATTCCATAGGGGGGAGGAAGACTAAGAAAGATATTGCCATATATTTTTAATGCTATAATAAAATTATAACGCATTGCTTTGAATATCTCTTTAAAATATTTTTATCTTTAAATTTGAATTAAAAAAATTAGGTCACAATGTTATAATATAATTTACAAGGAATTGCCTTAGATATTTTTATTACTATTTTTTTTCTCTAACTTCTATAAAATTTAAAAACAAATATAAAAAATATCTGTTGGGCCCACTTAGGCCCGGGACCGGCCCACTTAATTCGGAACCGTTAGTTCGTGGTCCCGGTCCCGGACCGGTTCCAACAAGAAGCCCGAGCCTACTTAGGAATAACCCACTTAGGACCGGGCCCGGCCCACATGCTACCCTTAGCCTCGACACATATGCAATCACTCTGCCATCTTGCATTAATACTGCACCAAGCCTAATGAGAGATGCATCACAATATACCGTATAAGATCCTCAACATGTGGGTAATACCAACACTGGCGCTGTAGTCAAAGTAGCCTCGAACTTCTGAAAGCTCAACTCACACTCGTCTCACCATCTGAATGGGGCACCCTTCTGGGTCAATTTGGTCAATGGAGATGCTATAGATGAAAACCCCTACACAAACCGGTGATAATAACCTGGCAAACCCTGGAAACCCGAATCTCAGTAGCTGAAGTAGGTCTAGGCCAATTCTGAACTGCCTCAATCTTCTTAGGATCCACTTTTATGCCTTCTGCCGATACAACGTGCCCCAAGAAGGCAACTGAGTCTAACCAAAATTCACATTTTTAAAATTTGGCATATAACTGATTATTTTTTGTCTGAAGCACACTCCGAAGATGCTGCTCATGCTCCTCTCGACTGCTGGAGTACATCAAGATATCATCAATGAATACAACCATAAAAGAATCCAAATAGGTGTTGAATACCCGGTTCATCAAATCCATAGATGATGCTGGGGAATTTGTCAGCCCAAATTACATCACTAGGAATTCGTAATGCCCATACCGAGCCCGAAAAGCTGTCTTAGGGACATAAGATGCCCTAATGTTCAACTGATGGTAACCAAACCTCAAATCAATCTTTGAAAACACCTTGGCACCCTGAAGTTGATCGAATAAGTCATCAAATTCTTGGAAACGAATACTTGTTCTTGATAGTAGCCTTGCTCAACTGCCGATAATCTATACACATCCACATTGAACCATTTTTCTTCTTTACAAATAATACTGGTGCACCCTAGGGCGAGACGCTAGGTCTAATGAATCCCTGGTCAAGCAAGTCTTGTAACTGTTCCTTCAATTCCTTTAGCTACGGCGGGGCCATATGGTATGGTGGAAAAGAAATGGGTTGGGTTCGTGGAGCCAAATTAATACAGAAATCAATACCCCTGTCGGGTGGCATCCCCGGCAAATCTACAGGAAATACATCTAGAAACTCATGGACAATTGGGACTGAATCCATAGAAGCAACATCCGCACTGGGATCGCGAATATAAGACAAATAAGCTAGACACCCTTTCTCGACCATACGCTGAACTTTCACGTAAGAAATAACCTTGCTGGTGGAATGGCCAAGAGTCCCTTTCCACTCTATTCGCGGTAACCCTGGCATGGCTAAGGTCACCATCTTGGCGTGACATTTTAATACAGCATGATAAGGTGAAAACCAATCCATTCCCAAGATAACATCAAAATCTACCATATCAAGAATTATAAGATCCACGCTAGTGTCAAGACTCCCGATAGTAACAACACACTAACAATAGACATGATCTACAACGATAGAATCCCCCATCGGCATGGACACGTGCAGAGAAGCACTCAAAGAATCACGAGGCACAACCAAATATGAAGCAAAGTAGGAGGACACATAGGAATAAGTAGATCCTGGATCAAATAGAATTGAAGCATCTCTATGGCAAACTGGAACAATACATGTGATCAGGGCATCGGATGACTCGGCCTCAGGCCTAGCTGGAAAATAGCATAAAATTGGGGTTGGGCCCCACCATTCGAAGCTACATCTCTAGGACGGCCTCTAGCTGGCTGGCCTCCACCTCTAACAACCTGACCTCTACCTCTAGCTGTCTGACCCCTGCCCCTAGCTGGCCGGGCGGGCGGTAGAGCAACCGGTGCTGGTATGATGGCACGAGAATCCTGCTGAGATCTTTGCTCGACAACCTAGGGCAATACCTCCTGATGTGACCAATGTTCCCACACTCATAACACCCATCCTATTGTTGTGGTTGCTGAAGTTGAAGATGACCCGAACGGTATCGGATAACTGTTGTAGTGACTCCGGAGCGGTGGTGCACTGATAGGAGCTGGATATGCACTAAATGCCGGCTGCCTAGAGTAAGGCATAATAGGACCATGACTCCATGAAACACCGTGAGATTCCTTAAGTGCTAAATAAAATAGTCTGGGAGGATGACCCCTACCATAAGTACCAATGCCTCCGGATGAGGCGCATATGAAATTACCGGAATGACAGGGCCTTTTATCTGATACTGGCCCTATCTCCTGTGAAAGAACCATATCGATCCGCCTAGCGACATTAGCAACCGTCTGAAAAGAAATCTCACTCCCGGTATCCTTGGCCATCTGTAGCTTGATAGGTTGAACGAGTCCATCAATGAACCTCCTCACCCTCTTTCTTTCTCGGTAGGAAGCAGAAGAAGAGCATAGCGGGCTAGATCCACAAAACGGGTCTCATACTAAGTGACTGACATACTTCCCTACTAGAGACACTCAAACTTCTTGTGGTAATCCTCTGTCAATGTGATAGGGAGGAACTTCTTTAGAAATAGTCGTGAGAACTTCTCCCAAGTAAGTGCAGCTGAACCAACTGGTCTAGTAAATACATAATCTTTCCACCACCTCTTGGCGGAACCAGTCATCTGAAACACAGCGAAATTAACCCCATTGCTTTCGACTATCCCCATGTTCTGTAATACTTCATAGCAGCGGTCAAGGAAATCCCGTGGGTCCTCAGAAGGTGTACCACTGAATTGGATTGGAAATATCTTGGTAAACTTGTCCAACCTCAACAAAGCCTCAAAAGACAAAGCAGGCCTATCACCGGCCTGTGCTGCAACAACTGGTTGAACTAGCCCAACTGGATGGGCTACTGGAGCCTGATACTGAGGAGTTGTCTGCCCCGAAGCGGGAGTAGTGGAAGTTTGTGCTCATCCCCCAGCCTGTGAGATGGCTGGTGCCACTGAAAATGTTCCATTCTGGGCCACACCCTCCATTAGGATCACCAAACGGACTAGAGCGTCTTGAAGTACTAGAGTAGCTATGAATTTTTCCGGACCTGAAGTGGTCTAACATGTACTGTCTGAGCTGGAACCTCCGCTTCCAAATCCACCTGAGGTTCTACAACAGGTGATGCTGCTCGAGCTCTAGACTAAGCTCTACCTCTGCCTCTACCTCGTCCTCTGGCACGACCTCGGTCTCGGCCTCTACCTCTAACCGTAGTTTCCACCATGGGCTCTATCCCCTGTCCGTCGGTAGATGTATTACGTGTTCTAGACATCTGCGAGAGAATAATAATAGAATGGTTCAATCATCGATGATAGAATAAAATCGCACGACAAAATAAGAAAGAAGTGATATTGTTCTTAATCTTCATAACCTATGAGAGATAAGTACAGACGTCTCTGTACCGATCCTTCAGACTAATAAGTTTGCTCGTGACTCGTGAGACCTAAGTAATCTAGTGCTCTGATACCAACTTGTCACGACCCAAAATTCTCACCTTCGGGACCATAATAATAGCATAATAAGAAACAAATGCGGAAATAAAGTCTAAAATAAAGTGAATAATCCATAATAATAGCGATGTCTAAATACCATCCCAGAACTGGTGTCACAAGTGCACGAGCTACTAGAATAATACAAATAAAGATCTGAATAAAAATGAAGTTGTCTGAAAGAAATACACAGCTACGATAAAGTGGAAGGGGACTTCAGAACTGTGAACGTCATGCAGTTATACCTCAAGTGTCCTGCGAATAGCTGAATCCGAGCAAATCTACTGTACGCAAGAAGTGCAGAGTGTAGTATGAGTATAACCAACCCCATGTACCCAGTAAGTACCGAGCCTAACTTCGACGAAATAGTGACGAGGCTAAGGCAGCTCACTTACATTAACCTGTACGCAATAATAATAATAATAATAATAATAATAATAATAATAATAATAACAAAAATAATAGAAATAAAACAGGTAACTCGATTGAACAGTTGAAGCCAACTCGACAGTCATAACCAATTATTATTTCAATCAGTTTCCGTTGCGGAGTGCAACCCAATCTCATAATATATTCATATTCAATTCAGTTACGGCGTGCAACCCGATCAAACAATGTATTCATTTCATTTAATTCCGTTGTGGCGTGCAACCCGATCCTCAATATATATATTTTCAATCAATTCTGTTGCGGCGTGCAACCCGCTCCTTCAATATATTTATTTCAATCAATTCTGTTGCGGCGTGCAACCTGCTCCTCTAATATATTCATTTCAATCAAGTCTGTTGTGGCGTGCAACGCGCTCCTCCAATATATTCACTTTTATTTCTGTTGCGGCGTGCAACTCGCTCCTCAAATTATATAATTAACCAATTCTTATAAAGAAATTACTCCAATAAATACATCAATTAATATGAACTTATAAGACAACAAGCATACAATAATTATGATTTGTTTAGAAATAAGTGATGGCAAGTAGCAATTAATTGTGGAAATTAAGGAGGAAATAGGCAATTCAATAATTAGTATGCTTAATGTCAATTAGCAATTAAGTCACATAAATTAAATAGGCATGTAGCAATTATAGCATGGATTCAAGGCATAATATTGAGCAAGGAATATGAGAGAAATAATTAATATAATAATTAATTCATATTTAAAATAATTTGTGATTTTCAAATAATTAGGCAAACAATTAATTTGATGACATATAGACACTCTTCACCTCGCCTATACGTCGTTCACATGAGTTTCACATAACAAATAATTCAAGGGTTCTATTCCCTCAAGTCAAGGTTAACCACGACACTTACCTCGCCTCGCAATCAATTTCAAGATTTCAATAAACCTTTGCCTTGCGAATTCATGTCTGAAAGCTTTAAATCTAGTCACAAATAATTTAATATATTCAACACGAATTATAGGAATTAATTCCATATGAATTACTAATTTTTCGGATTAAAATTCAAAATTTATTTTAAAAATCGATAGTTGGACCCACGTCTCGAATCCCCAAAAAACTCACGAAATTCGAACACCCGTTCCGATATGAGTTCAAGCATATAAAAATTATCAAATTTCGATGCCAAATGGACCTTCAAACCATAAATTTCATTTTTGAAAAGTTTTACAAAAATTCCAATTTTCTTACATCTAAATCTGAAATAAACGATGAATATAAACATGGATTTATGAAATATAATCATTTTCGGGAAATATAATCGCATTTGCGGAACAGGGCAGCCAAACAGAGGACCGTATCTGCGGACCTTCACGTCCACGAAGCGACTGCGCAGATGCGCGAAGGGAACCGCAGAAGCGCGAAAGATCGCATATGCGATCATGGGACTGCAGAAGCGGGCATCGCACCTGCGTCCTAAGCTTCACAGAAGCGAAGCTTCTCCCCTAGCCTCAAAGTCGCAGAAGCGACACTGCCTCCGCAGAAGCGATCACGCACCTACGACCAAAATTGCGCAGGTGCGAAACACGAGAGTCAGACCTGTAAGTTTTACCAAAATTGTCTGAAACTCACCCGAGCCACTCGGGACCTCATTAAAATATTCCAACAAGTCCCGTAACATAATACGAACTTACTCGGGGTCTCAAATCATGTCAAATAACGTCAAAATTATAATTCACACCTCGATTCGAACTTTTGAGTTTATGAAGTTTTAAATTCTATAACTCGCGCCGAAATGTGTCAAATAAATCCGGAATGATTTCAAATTTGGCACACAAGTCATAAATGACATAACGGAACTATTTTAATTTTCAGAATCGGGCTCCGACTCTGATATCAATAAAGTCAAATCCGCGGTCAATCTTTGGAAATCTTTAGCCTTTCAAACTTTAATTTTTTAATAAATGGCGATAACTCAAGCTAGGGACCTCCAATTTACATTCCGGGCATATGTCCAAGTCCCAAATCATGATACGAACCTATCGGAACTGTCAAAATACTGATCCGGATTCGTTTGTTCAAAACGTTGACTGAAGTCAACTCAAATAAGTTTTGAAGCACTATTTTACATTTTAATCAATTTTTCATATAAAAACTTTTCGAAAAATTTTATGGACTGCGCACACAAGTCGAGGAATGATAAATAGTGCTTGTCGAGGCCTTACAACACAGAAATGAATGTTTAAATTAAAGATGATATTTTGGGTCATCACAATAGGAGGACAAATTGAAGCCAAATATTCTGAAATCACAAAGTTATGTGATTAAAGTTCTAAAATAACTAAAAGAATGCACTATTATTTACTATTTTATGTGAAGTTTGGGTTTACTTTAGTTAAACCTTAAGGTATATAAAGTCTAACGTATATCTCAAGATAAAGAAATATTGATAATGGAGTAAATAAAGCCTAAACGTTATTTAGTCATTACTGTCTTTCATGAAACCTTTTTCAGTGGGACGTTATTCTGTTTCAATTATTACATATTTTTACGTCTAAAAGTTTTAAATCCTTAGCCACATATTAAAAACACATTTGTTTGAATTGTATAGAAGAAATCATACTTTATAAAAGTTATCGCTAGAAAATTATTCAACTCAAATTCTTACCAATTCAATCTTTTAGAAACACAGGAGTCATCATATTTCTATACACAAGTATATTTGCTCATGTTAGAAATTCTTTAGTGTGTGCAAATCAATCGTCACAAAGAATCTTGAGATGTAATTTAGTATATCTATTTTGGAAATGATTAATTTATTATGAGTAGTCATCAATTAAGATTAGTGTTTCTAAGTTACAAATTAGCGTATATATTAAAAGATCGACATACCTACTAAACCAAACCAAACCAAACGTTATATCCTTGTTGTTGACTTGTAAATATGTTTTTAATTGTTTATCTTAGACATGGAGTTAAAGCTCACTTATAATTTATTCCAAGGAATGGCTAAGACAATCAAGTTGGGCCATAGAAAAAAGAAAAATCTTCAAATTCAGTCTGTAATTTTAATTGAAAAAATAAAATATATTATGTGAGGCAAACACTTATATTCAAACATTCTCATGCTTACCATGCAACTCTAAAGTCTGTATGTGCGTGTGAGCAAGAATAATTTAGCTGTTAAGATTATTTATTCTTGATCAAGCTCAATGATCTTAGTTGTATGAGATTGTGAATTGAACACAAATTTTTTCAATGGAGTCATTTGCAATACAAATTTATCATCATGAGGCAAGACACTGGAGAAGCCATAATCATCAATCACGTCACATATTAAACATCAATTAAGAACTTCACTAAATTAAAAAGCAATATAAATTAGAGGCAAACCAAACAAAACTCTAAATCTCAAAGATGTAAAAACAACATTAGATATGCAATTGATCAGATGGTTGAGTGTTTAGGATTCATCTTTGTAACCTACGGATTAGATGGATAAGCATAACCAGACAATTGTGCATATCACATAAACCAGCTGTTGTAATCCTGGCAAAAAAAGGAAAAAAAGAAGATCAAAACAGAAAAGCATGCACTTTAACATGTTCCAGCGGCAATGGTTAATGTGCCAATGGATACAAGACGTTGTTCAAAGAGTTCTTTTTCATATCAAATTCGCATAGATGGCTCAATTAGGAACATAAGAATACGTAAGACACTAGAGTCGAAATAGCTAAAAAGTTTAACTTGCCTCCATATTTGAATAAGGAAAGGATTCATATTATAAATTAGAGTACGTGCAAAAATTACTTCTAAGTACTAAACAATTCGGCAATTCCAATTAGTACAACTTTATCCAACATGAGTTGCTTCTTTAAAGAAATATTTTAGTTTTTAAAGGGTATAAATGTCAATCAATTTTTTGAGGTTATATGTAACGACCCGACCAGCCGTTTTATTTTTTAGATCCCCGTTCTCCTAAATAAGACTCCTCGTATGTGCTTATACTGTTTTATGACTTGCGGAGATGGTTAGTTCGGGATTTGGAAGAGTTCGGGTTGAAATCAGAACACTTAGTTCCTTAATATTGGTTTTAAAAGGTTAAGTTTGACTTGGGTCAACATTTCTAGTTAACGATCCCGGAACCGGGATTTGACGGTCTCAATAGGTTCGTATGATAATTTTGGACTTGGGCGTGTGTTCGGATCGGATTTTGGATGACCCGGGAGCGTTTCGGGGCTTAATACTGGAAGTTGGCACATTTAAGGTTTTAAAGTTCTTTAAATTTAATTTGGAGTAGGTTTTGGTGTTATCGAGGTCCGTTTGGGATTCAGAGCATGAGAATAGTTCTATATGGTGATTTAAGACTTGCACGCAAAATTTGGTGTCTTTCCGAGTAATTTAAGTATGAATCGGCGCGTTCGGAGTAAGTTGGAAGAATTTGAATTTCATAAGTTGATCCTATTGGTTTTGGGTTGTAATTCTTAGTTTTAATGTTATTTTTCGCGTTCCGAGGGTGCGAGCGAGTCCGTTTTATGTTTACAAACTTGTTGCTATATTTAGACGAGGCCTCGGGGGCCTCGGGTGCCATCCGAACGATGCTTGGATCGATTTAGAGCCCAAAGGTTGCTGGTGCACCAGTTCTGGTGTGCCCGCATCTGGGAGCTTTTGGCCGCAGATGCAAACTCGCAGAAGCGAGCCCAGGGCCGCAGAAGTGCAAAAAAGAGGGTTGTCTTGTGGTCGCAGAAGTAGGGAAAGGGCCGCATCTGTGAAGGCGTAGGTCCGGGATTCCTACCGCAGAAGCGGCCTGGGACTGTGGCCTGTAGACCCCAGAAGCGGTGAAAGTCCTGCAGAAGCGGATTCGCTTCTGCGAGGAAGCGACCGCAGGTGCGCTTGGAGGCTGGCCAGGCCTAACTGCAGGTGAGACCTAGGTTCCGTAGAAGCGGTTCCGTAGATGCGATAGACCGTCCGCATAAGCGAAATCACTGAAGGCAGTGAGGCCATTTAAGACGGACTTAGACCATTGTTTTGACTCATTTCTTTCATTTTCTTGGGCGATTTTTGAGCTTTTGGAGAGGGGTTTCCACCTAGCTATTTGAGGTAAGTAATTTCTATCCAATGTGAGTTAAATACATAGATTATGGTTAGATTTAAACATGTTAAGTTGTAAAAATTTTGGGTTTAGATGAATTACCCTAGGTTTTGATTAAAAAAATAGGATTTACCCACGAAAAGTATTATGGGATTGAGTGAAAATTATATATTTGAGTTCGTAAGGTTATGGGTAATGATTTTCTTCGAAAACTTCCAAACTCCAGGCACGTGGGCCCTAAGGTGAATCGAGTTCACCCATACCAAAATTAACAAAATCCAACACCAAGTCGCCACTCAAATCCCTAAATTAAATTCTCCAAATCCCTAGCCTCAAACTCTCAAATTTCACCTTAAACACACAACAAATAAAGGAAAATAATAGGGGGCGCTCCCGAGGTATCGCCTCATAAACCCAAATGTAAATGCTTAACGGGGGATATCCCGAGGTACCGCCTCATAGTCGCAAAAGTAAATATGAACGACAGGGGGATCTCCCGAGGTATCACCTCGTAGTCACAAAGTAAATATGCAAGCAGGGGGATATCCCGAGGTATCACCTCGTAGCCCCAAAGTAAATATGCAAGCAGGGGGGATCTCCTGAGGTATCGCCTCGTAGTCCCAAAGTATATATGCAAGCAGGGGGATCTCCCGAGGTCTCGCCTTGTGGTCCCAAAGTAAATATGCAACTCATAAATTATGGAACCACGAATTTACGGCAAGGAATCCTATATTTAAATATCGCATACAATAATCAAGGAAACAGGTAATTCAACTAAGCATGTTGCACGAATTTCAAGTAAGGTTAAGACACGTAGACAACTCACTTAAGGAATTCAAAAGAAATCTACTCAGGAAGAACCGAAATTTCCAGAATTAGCTCGTGTACGCACTCGTCACCTCGTGTACACGATGCACACATATCACAAATTGTTACAATAATGCCAATTCCTATAGAGATTTCCCCCACACAAGGTTAGGCAAGTCACTAACCTCAAATCTCGCTCAATCAATCGATAAGGACACCTTTCCCTTGATTTCCCGACTCAAACTGGCCCAAATCTAGCCAAAAGCAATTACATAACATGAATACAACTACAAAAAACTAATTTAAATCATAAATCTACGACTTTAGCAAAGAATCAAAAAATCACCCCAAAAGGTCGACCCGGGCCCATGTCTCGGAATTAGGTAAAAGTCATAAAATAAGAACACCCATTCGATATCGAGTTCACCCATACCAAAATTACCAAAATCCAACACCAAGTCGCCACTCAAATCCCCAAATTAAATTCTCCAAATCAGTAGCCTCAAACTCTCAAATTCCACCTTAAATACACACAATCTTGGTGGGACAATCAATGGGGAAACAAGATTATTGATCAAAAATGAGTACAAGAGATTTACCTCAAGAAATCCCTCGAATATTCTCAAAAACATCGCCAAGACCCGAGCTCAAAATGTTTAAAATGAAACAAAATCGCGAACCCTTGTATTTAAGTGTTCTGCCCAGCATTTATGCTTCTGCGGATACTTAGCCGCATTTGTGGCATCGAAGAAGTGACAACATACCCGCATCTGCGGTTCACTCACTCTTGCAGTCAACTCTTCCGTACCTGCGGGACTTCCGCTTCCGCAGACTCGCTTTTGCGAGACGAAGACCGCTTCTACGGAGCCCCCATGCCAGGTCCCTTCTGCGCTGCCTCCTTCGCATCTGCGATCTTGTAGATGCGGAACTTCCCTCGCATCTGCGACCTCTTCCCATACTGCTTCATCCCGCTTCTGTGATTAATGTGCCGCTTCTGCGGGCTTGCACCTGCGGTCAATCTTCTGCATGTGCGATTACACCAGAGCTGGTGCCTTCAGCCATTCTCACAAGTCCAAATTTGACCCGTCAACCATCCGGAATCCACCCGAGGCCGCTGAGACCTCAACCAAACTTACCAACAAGTCCTAAAACATCATACGGACTTTGTCGAGCCTTTAGATAACATCAAACAATGTAAACACACGAATTGCACTTCGATTCAAGCCTAATGAACTTTAAAACTTCAAACTTCTACCTCCGACGCCGATACCTATCAAATCAAGTTCGATTGACCTCAAATTTTGCACACAAGTCATAATTGACATTATGGTCCCACTCCAACTTTTGGAATTTGAATCCGATCCCGATTTCATGAAGTTCACTCCCGGTCAAACTTTCCAAAAATCATTATATTTTTCCAACTTTCGCCAATTGGCGCTAAAATGACCTACGAGCCTCCAATTCAACATTCGAACACGCTCCTAAGACAAAAATCACCCTACAGAGCTATTGGAATTGTCAAAACACCATTCCAGAGTCGTCTTCACACAATTGAAATAACGGTCAATTCCCACGACTTAAACTTCTATTGTAGGGTCTATGTGTCCCATTTCACTCTGAAACCAAAAATAAAAACAAATTCTCCCGGCAAGTTACGTAACCACAAAATGAAATAGAGGGAGCAATAAATAACGATTCGGGGCTACGACTCTCAAAACGACCAGCCAGGTCGTTACATCCTCCCCCTCTTAAAACAAACGTTCGTCCTCGAACGGGTATAGAGACATACCATGAGTGGTGAAAGGATAAGGATAACAGTTGTGCATATCATGCTCGGTCTCCCAAGTCGCCTCCTTGACCGGATGACCCCTCCACTAAAATCTCACAGACGCGATGTTCTTTGACCTCAACTTTCGAACTTGCCTGTCCAAAATGGCCACCAACTCCTCAACATAGGATAGATCCTTGTCCAACTAGACTGAGCTGAAGTCTAACACATGAGACGGATCGTCGTGATGCTTCCGGAGTATAGAAACATGGAATATTGGATGAACTACAGAAAGACTAGGTAGTAGTGCAAGTCTGTAATCCACCTCTCCAACCCTCTCAAGAATCTCAAAAGGCCCGATATACCTAGTGCTCAACTTGACCTTCTTTATGAACCTCATAACACCCTTCATGGGCAAAACCCGGAGTAAAACTCGTTCCCCAACCATGAATGCAACATCGCGAACCTTCCGATCCACATAAATCTTGTGCCTGGACTGGGCTGTACGAAGTCGATCCTAAATCAATTTATCTTTTTCCAAGGCATTCTGAACCAAGTCTTTACCCAATAGCCTAGCCTCACCCGGCTCGAACCTACCCACTGGAGATCAGTACCGTCTACCATACAAAGCCTCATACGGGACCATCTGAATGATCGCCTGATAACTGTTGTTGTAGGCAAACTCCGCAAGTGGTAAGAACTAATCCCAAGCAGCCCCAAAATCCATCACACACGCACGAAGCATATCCTCCAATATCTTAATAGTGCACTCAAACTGCCCGTCCGTCTGAGGGTGAAATGTTGTACTCAACTCCACACGAGTACCCAACCCATGATGTAAAATGCGTACCCCGGTCAGATATGATAGATACCAGTATACCATCAAGCCTGACAGTCTCGCGAATGTTAACCTGAGTCAGCTGCTCCGAAGAGTAAGTAGTAACCACATGAATGAAATGAGATGACTTGGTCAATCTATC
>AWOL01S0048360.1:9372-26829 GCA_000715115.1 Nicotiana otophora | reverse complement strand
GTAATATTTCTTCTATGCCTTCTGAGTTTCCTTTGGGGTTAAAAGAACAAAAGGCCATAGAAAATATGTTGTCAATGGCTGTTGAGGGTTGCGTGGATGGTTTCTATGAAGGTGTGTCTGAAACCAATGGGACTCAGGGATAAGGTGAAAGTCTACAGGAAGAGGATAGGGAAATGGTGCCTATTGAAAATTTGGCACTTGAAAGTACTATTAGGAACCACTCGAGGGACCTGATCTCTCTGCCCAAGAGGAGCCCTCTGCTCCTACTTGGGATGAAACCCATGTTCATCAAAAGAACCCCATGTCAATAATGATCCCGCTCCCTCTCCTCATTTCTATGTTGAGTCATTGGCCATTGTTTCTCCCTAGATGAGATCTCTGTCTGAGGAGGAGAATGACGGTAGTGAAGAAAACTATGATAATATGGATCTTGCAAGCTTTATTAGTACTAGGAGTAGCAGGACAACTTCCAAAACATCCACTCCTAAAATACCTACTACTATGCTGCAACAGAAGGAGGCTCTTGAGTCAGCTCTGAAGAACAGTAAGAAAGAAAAGAAGAGTAGAAGGTTGGTGAAGGGTAGAAAGTTAGTACATGAAGAGGTGGTGCCTACAGCTCTTGTTGTGTGCATTGATGACGGGGTGGATGAGGAACCCAGTCCATTAATCCGTAAGTCCTCCAAGAAATCTGCTGTTCAAAATTTTAGAAAGAGTCATCTGTGAAAGTGATGGAAGTTAGTAATGTTGAAGTGGGTGAGTCTGGAGAAAAAATGGCAGAGGGGTCTGGTAAGAACGTGTCTGAGAAATATGTGTATGATAAGGTGTCTGAGAAACCTATAAAGAAAGATAAAAGTGTGAGAAAATCATTAAAATGGAAGGATGGTGCCAATGAGGAACTTGGTTCCTCAAAAAGGACTAAGGTGAGGGTGGCCAAGAATGAAGGAAGAGAAAATCTGAGTAATCAAAAAGTGTTGTGGGGCAAAACATTTGCCCCTGATATTCTTGACATGTCAAGAATGCGTCAACTAGTTGATATTTATGACTTTCAACAGTGGACACCTTTGTTCACAAATGAGAGTCCTATAGTATATGAGGCCGAAATGTGCAGTTTTTATGCTGATTTTTTCACAGTCGAGGATGTCAACATCTGCATGAAGGTGAATGGGGCTGATTTTGTGTTGGATGAAGCTGTGTTGGGAACCATCTTGGGAGTGCCTACTGATGGTATATCCTCCATTAAAGGGACTTGCTCTTCAAATTTCAGAAATGTCATTCTGAAGGATGATGCAGTCCAACAGGGGGAACGGGTGCACAAGAAGGCCCTCCTTCCAGTGTACCAGCTGCTATTCGAAATGGTGAACAAGGTATTTCTCCATCGTGCAGAAAGACATTCTATTACATCACAAGCAGACTTGTTCCTCATGGAAGCACTGGATGCATACTCCACTATAAATCTACCATGAATCATGATTGAGCGCATGAAAAAAGGTAGAAGATTTCAAGGATGGTAATCATGGGCTGCCCTATAGGTTTCTTCTCACCAAACTCTTTGAGTTCTTCAAAGTTCCCCTGGGAAAGGCCACCATGGGTACTCGCAAGCAGAGTTTATCCAAAACTACCTTGGAAGAGTGAGTGCACCGATAAGAAAAGAGGAGTTGGCAGCAATTCCACTATCTCCCAACTGATTGAAGCTCAGAATATCACTAATGAAGAGATAAGGAAGTTAAAGGCAAGGAATATTATCCTTGAGGGTCAGCTCAGTCAGGCCCAGGAGGCACCTAGTTCTAGTAGCTCACAAAGTACAGAGGTTGCTCTCCTGACCAAAGAAAATAAGATCTCAAGAAACAGATCGAGGACCTGAAGGCGAGGTTTCTTAATGAGCAAGGGTCTGCAAATGCTCGAATGGATATCTTCCTTAGAACTCTTGCCTCTTCCTCTCTGCCTCCCCCTTCCAGTGCTCCTTAGATTCATTCCCTTCCCAGTGTCAAGTTCAAGTTCAAGTTGTTTCTATTTCCTGTGTTTTGTTATGTTTGATGACTGGTACCTTTTTTGTTATTTTTATTTGTGGTGATTATTTAACAATGGAACTGCTACCTATTTATTTCCAAAATTAATGAATTTCTTGTCCTTTTGTTGTGCATATCTTGTTCTTCTACTCTATTTTTAGTCATGATTTTGTGCACACATGTGGCATGAGTTAACCAGGCTAGACTTCTTTTTTCTTATTGCTTGTGCCTGAAGGGGAACAAGCACATGCTGAAAGTAATTGAGGGGGAACAAGTATAGGCTCAGGGGGAATTTATTAATTGAGGGGGAACACGCACATACTCAGGGGGAATTTCAATTACAAGTTTGTCATCATCAAAAAATGGGGAAATTGATAAGTTATGTGTCCTGCTATATTTTGATGATCTGACAAACTTAATATTAAGAACCAGATGGGGAACCTGTTCCACGTCCTATGAGTACTCAAAGATCAACAAGTCTCAAGTCTGGGACATGCTCCAACATTCAGAGTCCAAGAAATAACAGAGGGAACAGATCGATATGGGTTCCCTTGCTGACAATACCAGTCAACTCCCCAGAGCTGTAAAGTGACTGCAACAATGAAAACAGTGGAGAAGTCACTGTATGGGGAATACCTTTGTACCAAACATGCTTGCATCATTCAAGTGATGTCACTTATGTAATATTAACATGAAGCAAAGCAAAAATAATACACTTGCACACTCATAATCCATCAAGCTCTCTCTCAAGTGTATTGCCTGAAAGTAGAAGAGGGGGGTGAATTGTGGTCGATTAAAACTTAGTTGACTAAATATGAGTTTAGTCAACTAGATTCTGCGCAGTGAATAGTTAAAGAGAAGTAAACCAAGCAAACTGAAAGATAACAAGACACAGTAATTTTTATACTGGTTCAGTACCGGTGAGGTACTTACATCCAGTTTCCCTTGGGTCTCAATGGACTTTTTAGATCTTTGATAATAGGTTACAATGATGATGGTTTGGTTCGCTCACCATCAACAACATTCAGTGACACTAGCTTTTGTAATGTTAACATGACTCTATTTTTGAGTTCTATCTCTTCATATCTTTTATGACACTTGTAGAGTCAAGAATACAGTGTTTGTACTAAGAACTAGAAAGGTTTAGACTCAGTTTGTATAGCTGCGTAGTAATCCTTGAATACGGCAGTCTTCTTATAGACCATATTTGAGAGTTGTTGTCCATTGTTTTGATTGATGCACACCACATTTTTATGATACTTGATTCATGACCCATGTCTTTGATTCCTTCAAGAAGGATGGGCTGGATTTAATAATCCAAGGAGTGCTCCAAGCTGAGATCTGGGGAGTTGCTTCCATTTCCCATGCTTTGTCGAAGAAGGGAGCAGTTGATGGGCTGGATTAATTTTATCCAGGGAGTGTTTTACATGCTCCATGCTTTTTTGGGTAGAGGAACAGCACTTCAAGTTGTCTCCCATCACATTTTGCTCCCTCTCTGTTTTAAATCTTCCTTCATACAGAATCTGTTGTTTGTATTTGCAGGTGAGTTACATATAAGGCAATGGTTCAAGATACATAAACATGGAGTAGATATTCATTCCTATTTGGTAATTCTTGCTTCACCTGAATATATTAATATAGCATTAGTCAAGACTTTTTTATGGATATTTGATCATTATTAAAATTCTACACTTAACGTATATTTGATCATTATTAAAATTCTACACTTAACAATCTCCCCCCTTTTTGATGATGACAATAAGCTAAAAAGAGTTTGACTAATTTATGGATACTTCCCTATTCTTTTTAAGTGTGTTCCCCCCTGTCTTTAAGCTGATTTTGATTTGATTTGAATTTGCATCTGCACTTGTCTTTTCAAGTGTGCTCCCCCTGTCTTTAAGCTTGTTGTTGATTTGAATCAGCAACTCTTTTGTAACAGACTTGCAACCTTGTAGTTGTAATTCACCTATAACACACCCGCAACAACTCTTTCTTTCTCACCCTTTGACATCAATCAAAAAGAGGGGAAAAAAATTACTTGTTGTAATAGCCCTAGATAAGGTAATAGTACTAGTTAAGCAAGCATAAAATTTATACAACTAAGCAGTTATAGTGAGCATAGTCGACTAATGCTCATACCAGACACAGCCAAAAGAAAATAGTCTTAAACTATCACACAAAGCAAAAAGTTTGTCTTACGCATTCCTAAATATTCAATGCCTCCCAAGAAAATATTTCAGGGTGTTGATCACTTTAGTGTAGAAGCTTTCATAAGAGGCATCAATGTCTTTGGTGACTTTGGTTAGCTTCTCAGAAACATCCTGCATGACCCTGATTCCTTGCCTCCTTGTGTCTTGAAGAGTGATCCTAAGTTTTTCCACGTTTGCCGCGGTTTCCTTGGTTGCTTCTTTGATCTTGTCCACCTGTTCCTGCATAGAGGTTAGTAAATCTTTGATATCTGTAATTTTGTGCTACATCAGCATCAGTTGATCTGAAGAAGAGGATTTGATGGCTTCAGATTTTATTCCCCCACTGCTCTAAGTAGGGATGAATTCTGATGCTTTATCCTTTTTAAGCCAGGTTCCCTCAATTAAAGTATACCCCATCATGGCAAAGGAAGTTTTGTCATAGGTGCTGGAGATAATATTTGGAACATAGATAGATAGATCCACTTTCATGACTTTTAGGATGTGAGAAACTAGTAGACCATAAGGTAGGCTGCTCGCAGAAGAGGAAACGTCCCTAATACTTTCAAGAATGTATTGGCGTATCTAGACAAACCAGTTTATAGTTTTAACATTTACCAAACAATACAGGATGAATACATCTCTGAGAGACAAAGTACTGAGTGAACCAGTGCGGGGTAACAAAGTTGTTGTGATAATGTGGGATAGAACACGATGTTCAAACTTCAAGTTCTTAGGACTTATATCGGGGGGGTTTCAGACAGAACACTTTTGGCCTCATTAAACGATACTTCAAAATTATCTGGCTAGGAACATTGCACAAAGAAGTTGTATCCAACAAACTTTGTGCCAAATATATTTTCAAATTGATAAGAATTAAGGATAATGCGAGTTCCTAATACCATGGTTTCTAGATCTTCTTTATCATTCACAAAAAGATTTGCATAAAACATGCACACAGGCTCTTCATAGACAATATCACTAACAGTAGCAAATAGGAGAGACAAGTTTCTGAGTTTTAAAAATAGACAAAACATCACAGTGAGAGTTTTGCATAGATTTTAGGCCTACAGTTTGACCAAATGCAATTGACTTTCCTTTGAAGGCGACAAATCTAGCCTTTTCTTCAGGACCATAGAAAGTCATCTTGTCTTTAGGACCAAACACAATATTTTCAATTTTTACCTTTTTTCTAAGACGATAGTTTGGGGATAGATTCGATTGGTCGTTTTTCTGCCTTCTTTTGAGATGAGTATTTATTCTTGGGAGCCACTTAATTCTTCCTCAGTGAGTGAGTTGTCTGTGATTTCGGAAGATTCGATATTAATAGGATCATTTTTGGTTTTCTTGAATCGGTGGCTTCTTCTGGGCAAGGAGGAGGAGGGAAAGGATTTTGCTTTGGCCATGAGTAAGAGAAGGACAGAGAGAGAGTTTTGGTTCCTTTGAGAGAGTGGGAGATACACTCGAGAGAGGAATTAACAAAATAGGACGCCTCGATTTTTGGAGAGACGTATGAAAGATAACTGAAAAATTTCCTTCTGCAAAATTGTACCGTCAGTTCAAATAGGAGTAAAGACTAATTAAGTGCTAAGAGATTTTTTTGGCACAAACAACAACATACATGGAGTTTAAATAAGAGTAATTATGGAATACATTAACCATGGTTATGAGAGAATTGTGCAAATGCCAATTTTGTTTAAAATAAAATGAAATCTTTCTTCAAGCAAGGTTTTGTAACAATATTCGCCAACTGATTTTCAGTATTAACAAATACTAACACAATATCTCCTTTAGCAACATGATCACGTATAAAACGATGCTTGATATCAATATGCTTAGCCCTAGAATGATGCATAGAGTTTTTTGACAAACAAATTGCACTAGTATTGTCACACATGATCGGAACAGAGTTAAGATGTAAATCACAATCTAATAGTTGATGCATGATCCATAGTACTTATGTACAGCAGTTGCCTACTGCCAAATATTCAGCTTCTGTGGTGGATAAGGCCACACAGCTTTGTTTCTTGATATGATGGGATACAAGGGATTTTTCAAGTAATTGACACGTTCCACTTGTGCTTTTTCTATCAAGTTTATCTCCTGCAAAATATGCATCTGAAAAACCTTTGAGATTGAACTTTTTCAGACTTTCATACCATAATCCATAGTCGACTGTTCCTATCAAATATCTGATAATACGTTTAACAGCAGTCAAATGAGTCTCTTTAGGAGCTGACTGATATTTAGCACATTTGCAAACACTAAACATGATATTTGGTCGACTAGAAGTAAGATAGAGTAATGAGCCAATCATAGCTCAATACATTTTTTCATCAACACTCTTACCATTTTTATCTTCATCCAAAGTAGTCGACAGACTCATAGGTGTTCCTATGACTTTCGCATTGGACATACCATTCTTTTTGATGAGTTCTTTCGTATATTTTGTTTGACTAATGAAGATTCATTTCTGTGTTTGCTTGACTTGAAGTCCAAGGAAAAAAGTTAATTCTCCCATTATACTCATTTCAAATTCTCCTTTCATGATATTTGAGAAATTCTTGCACAAAACAATATTAATGCTACCAAAAATAATATCATCTACATAAATCTGTACAATTAGGTTGCCTAGAGATGATCGTTTGATAAAAAGAGTAGTATCAATATTACCTCTATCGAATCCATGTTTAATTAGGAAAGAGCTTAATCTTTCATACCAGGGTCTAGGAGCTTGCTTTAGGCCATATAAAGCTTTGGATAATTTGTAGACATGATTCGGAAAGGATTCATTTACAAATCCTGGAGGTTGCTTAATGAAAACTTCCTTAGAAATAAATCCATTTAAGAAGGCACTTTTCACATCCATCTGAAATAGTTTGAAATACTTATGAGCAGCATAAGCTAATAGAATGTGAATGGATTCTAACCTGGAAACAGGGGCGAAAGTCTCCTCATAATCAATCCCTTCTTGTTGTGAATAACCTTGAGCAACTAGTCTCGCTTTATTTTGCACGACTTGTCCGGATTCGTTCAACTTTTTTCTGAATACCCATTTTGTTCCAATAATGGATGCATTTGGTGGCTTAGAAATAAGTTCCCATACTTTGTTGTTTTCAAATTTATCAAGCTCTTCCTACATTGCAATTATCCAGCTTTTGTCACCAAGTGCTTCGTCCACCTTTTTTGATTCAAGTTGGGATATGAGAGCGATATTTGATGTCTTCTTTAGAGATCTTCTAGTCTCCATCCCTTCCTGAGGGTATCCAATGATATACTTATGGGGATATCCAGGTTCATTTTTCCATTCATTTAGGACGACTAATTCTGACTCCTTTTCAGCAGAGTTGGTTGGACCGATCAAAGTGGACTCCTGATTTTTTGTAAGAGGCACAGTCGACTGATCTTGCCGATTAGTCACTTCTTCAGAGGCAATTCCACTTGTATCGATAGACTTTGTCACTACGGAAATTATTTCATTTTCAGGAAGATGATCTTTCTTCAAATGAGGATTAGTATCCACAAAAATAACATGTATAGATTCTTCAATGGATAAGGTACGCTTATTAAAGGCTCTATATGCTTTACTAGAAGGAGAGTATCCAAGAAAAATACCTTCATCGCTTTTGGGATCGCACTTACCAAGATTATCTTTTCCATTGTTGTGAATACAACACTTACAACCAAAGGGATGGAAATAACTGATGTTGTGTCTTTTTCCTCTCCATAGTTCATATGGAGTCTTCTTGAGTATTGGTCGAATAAGGCATCTATTGTTGATATGACATGCTGTACTTACGGCTTCTGCCCAGAAGTGGTGTGGGAGAGAATTTTCCACAATCATGGTTCTCGTCATATCTTGTAGAGTTCTATTTTTACGTTCTACCACTCCATTTGTTGTGGTGATCTTGGGGAAGAGAAATTGTGAGAAATCCCTGATCATCGCAGATGTTATTAAAAGCTTTGCTTTCGAACTCTCCTCTATGGTCACTTCTTATGGAGGAAATGCAGTAACCTTTTTCACGCTGTATTTTCTTGCAAAAGACTTCAAAGTTTTGTAAGGCTTCATCTTTGTGACTCAGAAAAATAACCCAGGTGAATCTAGAAAAATCATCTACTATAACAAAGGCATACTTTTTACCACCTATGCTAGCAGTTCTAGTACGTCCAAAAAGATCCATATGCAATAGTTGAAGAGGTTTTGAAGTGGAAACAATGTTTTTTACTTTAAACGAGGATCTAGTTTGTTTTCCTAGTTGACATGCATCACAAATTTGATATTTCGAAAAATCTAATTTTGGAAGACCGATAACAAGATCGTTTTTAGAAAGATTATGAATAGTATGCATGCTAGCATGACCAAGTTTTCTATGTCATACCCACGAGTCATCAAGAATGGAAGATAGACAAATCTGATTACCAGCGCTTTCCAAGTTACTGATAGTATAAATATTTTTGTCCCTATTTCCAGAGAGAATAACCTTACCTGATTCATCTTCAATAAACCAACCATGTTTTTTGAACCGAACCTCGTAGTCATTGTCACATAGTTGACTAATGCTGAGAAGATTGTACCCAAGTTCATCAACCACATACACTTCATCTACATCACATGTTGAGCTGGGAGGAACTTTTCCAACGCCAATTACATTTCCTTTTGATTTATCTCCAAATGTAATTGTTCCTCCATCTAGTCTGGTGATAATTTTGAATAACTGTTTGTCACCAGTTATATGTCTGGAACATGCGCTATCAAGATACTATTTTCCTTTTCGATTCTTCTTGCGGTGTTCCTGCAAAACAAAATTACTTGTTTTTAGGTACCCAAGCCTGCTTGGGTCCTGAATGGTTAGACTTCTGAGTGTTAGCTTGACTAATGGATTTAGGTCGCCAGACCTATCTCTTGTTGTCTTTGATCCTGGAACGATAAGAAATGTAACCAGGTTTTCTGCAGTAAAAACACAATGGATTTTTTTGATTTTTAGAGTCCTTTTTTGCTCTGATTATGTTCCTGCACTGTTAGTGTTGTGACCATTTTACCACATTAAGAGCATCCCTGAGAATTTCTAGTTCTAATCAAAGAAGTATGAGGAACAGTCCGATTTGATTTGACAGAACTATGACTTGTGGATTTTAGTAATCCATTTAGTTGAAGTTTAAGTTCATTGACTTTATCTTGAAGCATGTCATGCTCAATTTCACATACTTCCAACTTCAGGTCCCAATCTTTCTTTTCTCTTTGGGTTTTTCTAAGTTCTCATAAAACTTATTCAATATTTGTAAAAGCAATATCAACAGATTCTTAAAGTTCATAATAGTTGGGACATGAAGGAAGACGTACTGTAAAGACCAGGCCGGTTATTTCGAGAGTTATAGCCCTGTTATCCCCAATTATGCTTCCTTTTGTACTTTTAAGCTATATTATGATATATCGGGTTGGTTGGTTTGGGTCCGGAGTGGTTTCAAAATGGAATGAGACACTTAGTCTCTTATTTAGAAGTTTAGGTTAGAAAAGTCAATCGGATGTTGATATCTATGTAAACGATCTTGGATTTGGATTTTTATAGTTTTGTTAGCTCCGTTAGGTGATTTTGTACTTAGGATTGCGTCTGGAATGTGATTTGGAGGTCCGTAGTAGAATTAAGCTTGAATTGGCGAAAGTTGAAAATTTGGCGATTTCAGTCGGTAGTGGAAAATTTGATATCGGTGTCAAAATGGATTTCCGGAAGTTGGAGTAGGTTAGTAGTATCATTTTTGACGTGTGTGTAAAATTTGAGGTCATTCGGACATGGTTTGGTAAGTTTCGGCGTTGTTTGTGGAATTCAGAAGATTTGAAGTTCTTAGGCTTGAATCCGAGGGTAATTTGGTATTTTGATGTTGTTTTGAGTGATTCAAAGGTTCAACTAAGTTTGTATATTGATATATGACTTGTTAGTACTTTTGGTTAAGGTCCCGAGGGCCTCGGGGTTATTCCGGGTGGTTAACGGATTGTTTGAAGTTGGAAAATGCAGATGAGGCTGCTGCTACTAATATTTCCACACCTGCGGAGGGGGGAGCCGCAAGTGCAAGGTCGCAGGTGCGCGTGCGAGTTCGCAGGTGCGGACAGTGTTGAGGTAGGCTGGGTCCGCGGGTGCGTAGGTGAGGTCGCATCTGCGAGCTCGCAGGGCGCAGATGCGGAGAAGAGGATTCTGGGCAGGCTTCGCAGAAGCGGAAGGAAATGCACAGGTGCGCTTTCGCAGGCGCGAGGTTTTTGGTCGTAGGTGCGAAACCTGGGTTCTAAAGTGAGTTCCGCAGGTGTGGTCCCGCAGGCGCGGGAAAGATCCCCCAGGTGCGAAAACCTGGGTAGAATGTATAAATAGAACACTTCGCGAATATTGGTTCATTTCCACCATTTGCAAGTCGGCTTTTGGAGCTTTTGGAGTGATTTTTGAAGGGTAATTCAAGGGCTTTTAGTGAGGTAAGTTGCTTGGTCTCTAATACTCTTATCTATGGTGTTTTCCCATTATATTATCATGTAACTAGTGGAAATTAGGGGTGAAAATGAGGGGCTAGAGCTCTAGATTTTGGAGAGTTTAATTTAAGGATTTGAGGGACCAAATGATGTCGGATTTTGATAAATTTTGTATGTATGAACTCGTGAGTAGATGAGCTTTCTAGTTTTGTAAATTTTGTCGGGTTTCGAGACGTGGGCCCGGGGGCCGGGTTTGAGCCGATTTCGGGATTTTGGGAAAATTTGATAGTGTTTCTTGTGAAATTCATTCCTTTAGCATAAATTGATGATATTGTATTAATTGTGAATATATTCAGAGTATTTGAAGGCCGAATCAAGGGGCAAGAGCATCGCGGAGTAGGGATTTGATCGGTTTGAGGTAAGTAACGATTGTTAATCTAGTCCTGAGGGTGTGAAACCTCAGATTTCGTATCACTCTACTATTTTGAGGTGATGCACATACTAGGTGACGGACGTGTGGGCATGCACTGTTGGGGATTGTGACTTGATCTGTCCTGTAGAAACTGTAAAGTTGCATATTTTGTTGAAACTATAAGATACTTATGAGTTTTAGAAATGAGTTTCTATAAATTGGGCGGAATGCCATGTTTGGGCCTTGTGTCAGTGCTGTTTGGACCCTTAGGGGCCTTTTTCTTACTATCCTCTCACTATTTTCGATTGGAAATCTATACTCAGCCATGGTTATACCTGTTTACTGCATAACTCAATTTTATTACTCTGTTTTGATGCATATAAATATTATTTTGGGCTGAGTACCCCGTTTTTACTGAGAGCCCGAGTGGCTTGAGAGGTTTATGACTGATTGAGGCCGAGGGCCTGATTTGTGAGGATATTTATGGGATCGGGCTGCACACCGCAGAATTTTTGATATAGGCCGAGTGCCTGAGTGATTTATGCCATGATTTGGCTTGATATAGCGTTTGGGTTGAAGGAGCGCCTCCGGAGCCTGTACACACCCCCAGTGAGCGCAGGTACCTACTGAGTGCGAGTGCCGAGTGCTGAGTGACTGGGAGGCATGAGTGATTGTGATGTATGCCCGAGAGGCATGAGTGACTGTGAGGTTTTCCCGAGGGGCTGTATACGAGTGATGTTGCCCGGGGGGGTTGATTATGATTTTATTATTTTTGCTCACCTTTGCATTGAGCCATTGCTTGAAAAACTGTTGAAAAATATCTTTAAATGATTTATACTGGAACTGGGTTCAAACGAGATGATTTGATTCAAACACTAAATTTTAAAGCATGTTGTATTTTACCGAGATTTCATGATATGAACTTTATATGCTTTATTGCTCGTCACTACTGCTCAGTCTTTATTTACTGTTGTTATTTACTGAGGTGGCATACTCACGTTACTCGCTGCACCTTGTGTGCAGATCCAGGTGTAGCTAGACACGATAGTGGTTGTTGACTATTCTGATTGCACATTGTCTCGGGGATAGTAAGGTAGCTGTCTGGCAATCGCAGCCNTTGCTTGAACAACTGTTGAAAAATATCTTTAAATGATTTATACTGGAACTGGGTTCAAACGAGATGATTTGATTCAAACGCTGATTTTTAAAGCATGTTGTATTTTACCGAGATTTCATGATATGAACTTTATATGCTTTATTGCTCGTCACTACTGCTCAGTCTTTATTTACTGTTGTTATTTACTGAGGTGGCATACTCACGTTACTCGCTGCACCTTGTGTGCAGATCCAGGTGTAGCTAGACACGATAGTGGTTGTTGACTATTCTGATTGCACATTGTCTCGGGGATAGTAAGGTAGCTGTCTGGCAATCGCAGCCCTGCTCTTCTCCTTCTTATCTTCCTTTAGTTGTATTTAGCTATTTTCCAGACTATGTTACTCTCGATATTGTCAGACAAATTATAGTAGATGCTCATGACTAGTGACACCCCGATGTCAGGCATTTTTTTCCGCACTTTTGTTTTGATTTGAACTCCTTTACTAATATTTTTATGTTAAATAGCGTTGAATTTTTCTTTGAAATAAAAATATCAGTTTGTTTTGGAAATGAGTCGGCTTGCCTAGTTCCATGATAGGCGCCATCACGACAGGGTTAGTTTGAGTCGTGACAAGTTGGTATCTGAGCCTAAGTTATATAGGTCTCACGAGTCATGAGCGGGTTTAGTAGAGTCTTGCAGATCGATACGGAGACGTCTGTACTTATCTTTGAGAGGCTGCAGAACCCTTAGGAAACTCCACATTCTTGAATTCTTATCGCACGAATATGTTGATTTTAGTAACTAAACATATGTTGTTTCATTCTCTCACAGATGGTTAGAACTCGTACTACCGGTCAGGAGGGCCAGCCACCAGTACCCCCAGCCAGGGCCGCGAGAGGCCGAGGATGCGGTAGAGGCCGTGGTAGGGGCAGAGGTGCAGCCCGTACCGTAGCTGGGGCAGTACCTGCAGATCTACCAGTTGCCCCAGATCAAGACCAGATTCCAGTTGTTGATGCACCAACTCAGGCACCACCTCTGCCTATTGTGATTCCGTGCCTTCAAGAGGCCCTAGCTCAGATTTGGATAGCATGTACCGGCCTTGCTTAGGCGGTCTCTATCTCGACGGCCGCAGCCACTTCTCAAGCCGGGGGAGGCACAGGCACTCAGACTCCCATCGCTCGTACACCCGAGCAGGTTGTTCAGGGACTCCAGACACATGGGGCACCACCAGCCTAGCCAGTAGCAGCTGCATAGGATTATGTGGTTCATGTTATGCCTGAGGATGATCAGCGTAGGTTGGAGAGGTTTGGGAGACTCTAGCTGCCACCTTTCAGTGGCACAGAGAGAGAGGATGCTCAGGACTTCTTGGATAGGTGCCAGAGGATACTTCGTACTACTGGTATTCTGGAGACTTGTGGGGTCTCATTCACTATTTTCAATTTTCTGGGGCTGCAGTCATATGGTAGGAGACTTACGAGAGGCGCAGCACCCCTTACTTGGCAGCAGTTCTCCGTGGTCTTTTGGATTAGTTTGTGCCTCAGTCCCGCAGAAAGAAGTTGCGCAGATAGTTTGAGCAGCTTCATCAGGATGATATGTTTGTGACACAGTATGAGATACGATTCTCCGAGTTGGCCCGTCATGTGATCTGGTTGGTTCCCACAGACCGAGAGAGGATCAGGAGGTTTATAGATGGCCTCGATTTTCAGCTTCAGTTGCTTATGACTAGAGAGAGGGTGTCTGGTGTTACCTTTGATGCGGTTGTCGACATTGCTCGGCAGATTGAGATGGTTCGCGGTCAGGAGAGGGTTGAGAGGGAGGCCAAGAGGCTTTGTAGTCAGGGTGGATTCAGTGGTGCTCCTTTTGGGGGTCAGTTCCAGCATGGTAGAGGTCGTCATTTCAGACAGGCTCAGTCAGCTCGGCCATTTCACTGTGGTACATCATCTGGCCATGGTTCTCACAGTTCTCATCAGGGCCACTCATCACTCGGTGCCCTTCCAGCTTAGAGTTCGTCCCGTGCTCCACCAATTCAGGGCTCCTCCATGCTAGGTTCTTCTACCAGTTATCCCGTTGCTAGGGGTTTCCTTCAGTTCCCGCCACCAGCACCAGGGAATTGTTTTGAGTGTGGGGAGTTTGGGCATATGTAGAGGAAGTGTCCTCGTTGTCATGGAGGTCTATCTCAGCAGAGGAGTTAGCCTTCGACTCCAGCACCAGTTACTTCACCACCCGCCCAGTCAGCTCGGGGTAGAGGTTAGTCAGCTAGGGGTCTCCCTAGAGGGGGAGGCAGATTTGGGGGTGGTCAGGCCCGTTTCTATGCCCTCCCTGCCAAGCTAGATGTTATTGCTTCAGATGCTGTGATTACAGGTAGCATTTCAGTTTATCATAGAGATGCCTCTGTATTATTTAACCCTGGTTCCACGTATTCATACGTTTCCTCATATTTCGCCCATTTTCTAGATATGCTTCGTGAGTATTTAGTTTCATATGTTCATGTATCTACTCTTGTGGGAGNACATTGCTCGGCAGATTGAGATGGTTCGCGGTCAGGAGAGGGTTGAGAGGGAGGCCAAGAGGCTTTGTANGTGTGGTGACTATTGGGGGTCTGGAGACCCAAGTGGACCTTTTGCTGCTCAGTATGGTTGACTTTGATGTAATATTGGGTATGGATTGGTTATCTCCATGACATGTTGTTCTAGATTGTCACACAAAGACCGTGACATTGGCTATGCTGGGATTTTCGAGGGTTGAGTGGAGCGGTTCTATAGATTATGTACCTAGTAGGGTGATTTCATATTTGAAGGTTGAGCGTATAGTTGAGAAGGGTTGCCTATCTTATTTGGCTTTTGTGAGGGATGTTAGTGCAGAGACTCCTACCATTGATTTTGTTCCGGTGGTACGCAATTTTTCGGATATATTTCCTGCAGACCTATCGGGCATGCCACCTGACAGGGATATTGACTTTGGTATTGATTTGATGTCGGGCACTCAGCCCATTTCTATTCCACTGTATCGTATGGCACCGGCGTAGCTGAAGGAATTGAAAGAACAGCTTCAGGAACTCCTTAATAAGGGGTTTATTTGGCCTAGTGTGTTACCTTGGGGTGCACCGGTTCTATTCGTGAAGAAGAATGATGGTTCCGTGAGAATATGCATTGATTACAGGCAGTTGAACAAGGTCACATTCAAGAACAAGTATCTTTTGCCTTATATTGATGATTTCTTTGACCAGCTTTAGAGAGACAGGGTGTTCTCCAAGATTGATTTGAGGTCCGGTTATCACCAGCTAAAGATTCGGGATTTGGATATTCTTAAGACAGCTTTCAGGACCCGATATGGCCATTATGAGCTCTTAGTGATGTCTTGTCGGCTGACCAATGCCCCAGCAGTGTTCATGCATTTGATGAATAGTGTATTCTAGCCCTATTTGGACTTATTCGTTGTTGTATTCATTGATGACATCCTGGTGTACTCTCGTAGCCAGGAGGAGCACGCTCAGCATTTGAGGATTGTATTACAGAGATTGAGGGAAGAGGAGCTTTATGCAAAGTTCTCCAAGTGTGAGTTTTGGCTCAGTTCAGTAGCATTCTTGGGGCACGTGGTGTCCAGTGAGGGTATTCAAGTGGATCCGATGAAGATAGAGGCGGTGCAGAGTTGGCCTAGATCATCCTCAGCCACGAAGATTAGGAGCTTTCTTGGTTTGGCGGGTTACTACAGTCGTTTTGTGGAGGGATTTTCATCTATTGCATCGCCCTTGACTAAATTGACCCAAAGGGGTGCTCCATTCAGGTGGTCGAACGAGTGTGAGGGGAGCTTTCAGAAGCTCAAGACTGCTTTGACCATAGCTCCAGTATTAGTTCTGCCATCAGCTTCAGGTTCTTACACCGTGTATTGTGATGCTTAGAGGATAGGCATTGGTTGTGTTCTAATGCATGAGGGTAGGGTGATTGCCTATGCCTCGCGCCTGTTGTAGACCCATGAGAAGAACTATCATGTCCATGATCTTGAGTTAGCAGCCATTGTTCACGCCTTGAAGATTTGGCGTCATTATTTGTATGGGGTTCATTGTGAGATCTATACTGATCACCGGAGTCTGCAGCATCTGTTTAAGCAGAAGGATCTTAATTTGCGTCAGCGGAGATGGTTGGAGCTTCTCAAGGACAATGATATCACTATTGTGTACCATCCGGGGAAGGCAATGTGGCGGCCAATGCTTTGAGTCGTCGGGCAGAGAGTTTGGGGAGTTTAGCATATCTTCCAGCAGCAAAGAGACCTTTGGCATTAGATGTTCAGTCCTTAGCGNATCTGGGGAAGGCAATGTGGTGGCCGATGCTTTGAGTCGTCGGGCAGAGAGTTTAGGGAGTTTAGCATATCTTCCAGTAGCAAAGAGACCTTTGGCATTGGATGTTCAGTCCTTAGCGGTCCATCTTGCGAGATTGGATATTTCGGAGCCTAGTCGGGTATTGGCTTGCGTGGTCTCCAGGTCTTCTCTTTATGACCGTATTAGGGAGCGTCAGTATGATGACCCTCACTTGTTTGTTCTTCAGGACAGGGTCCAGCGAGGTGATGCTAGAGATGTGACTATTGGCAGTGACGATGTATTGAGGATGCAGGGCCGGTTATGTGTGTCTAATGTAGATGGGCTTCGGGAGGTTGATTCTTGAGGAGGCCCACAGCTCGCGGTATTCCATCCATCCGGGTGCCGCGAAGATGTACCAGGATTTGAGACAGCACTATTAGTGGAGGCGGATGAAGAAGGATATAGTTGGGTTTGTAGTTCAGTGTCTCAACTGTCAACAGGTTAAGTATGAGCATTAGAGACCGAGTGGCTTGCTTCAGAGATTAGAGATCCCAGAGTGGAAGTGGGAGGGATTACCATGGACTTCATAATTAGGCTCCTACGGACTTCGAGGAAGTTTGATGCTATTTGGGTGATTGTGGATCGGCTGACCAAGTCCGCGCACTTCATTCCTGTTAGTACTACTTACACTTCCGAGCGGTTGGCTGAGATTTACATTCGAGAGATTGTTCACTTGCACGGTGTCCCAGTTTTCATCATTTCAGATAGGGGCACTCAGTTTACATCGCAATTTTGGAGGGTCGTGCAGCGAGAGTTTGGTACTCAGGTTGAGTTGAACACAGCTTTTCACCCTCAGACGGACGGGCAATCCGAGAGTACTATTCACATATTGGAGGACATGTTGCGCGCTTGTGTCATTGACTTTGGGGGTTCATGGGACCAGTTTCTTCCACTCGCGGAGTTTGCATATAACAACAGTTATCAGTCGAGTATTCAGATGGCTCCGTACGA
>AWOL01S0048359.1:19415-32341 GCA_000715115.1 Nicotiana otophora | reverse complement strand
TAGCGGTTTGAAATTTGGAAAATATGGAGAGTCACAGAACGAACATGGTGCGGAGATTGGAGGTGTTGAAAAAAGGAGAATATTGAGATGTTGGAAGATTTTTTAATGAACTTTCCATGATGCAACTGAGTTGCCATATTGATACAGCACAACTACTTGAACGGTGAAGAAGAAACTTTGAAGTAGAGAAGAAAGAGAAAGAGTGAATGCACATCGGGTTCTAGTCTTAAGCAAGACAAAAGTAGGGCTTTCAAGCGGGTAGTAAGTCCTAAGTCAGAGGGGAGCATGTCACAAGGGTTCTATCCTATGGTGATCCGTTGGGCCATTCGAACATTAGCTGCTTTTTCCATGGTTTAAGCCTTAGCAATCTCAGTTTACTGCTGCCAATCCTTAGCAAACTTGTAAGCAGAGGGGCTCCTTCCCGTGTAGCCAGCCACAACCATGTGGGGAGCTAAAGGTTGCTGGCCTATCGCTAACTCGAACAGACAGATGCTGAGCTTTTTTGCAAGTGTTAGCAGAATTGTGCTACATCCAGCAGCTATACCTGGTTGTCACTCACAAAGTTCCCCACGGAGCGGTACTCCTCCAATAACGCATTGATTCTTTCGGCCATCTGCCCTAACTGAAATGGAGATGAAGACCCGTGGAGAAGTTAAGCTTTAATTTGACCCCCAAGAGTTTGAATACTTCTGTCCAGAATCTTCTCGTGAACCTGAAACATTAAGTCGTTCAGTAGTGTTGCATTACGAGTATACAAGCCTCATGTTAAGGAAGAAAGATGAGTTTCAATTTGGCATGGAAGCAAAGGAAGCATTTCATGAAATCAAGGATGAGCCCTATTTTCCTTTCGCCCAAAGATTTTTTACTATTCAACTTCATCAAACAAACTGGAGTTGGGACAACTTTCTTTTCTAGGTATGGACACATCCGTTGGTGTCATAGTTTTCCTTACGCTGGGTGGGTTCCATGGGTGTTGCTTGGATTCGGACTGATTGTCATGTCCTTTCCTTGCGTTGACGAATATTTTGACCTTGTTGGCCCAAATTAGTAGCATGGTCTTCTATTTATTAAGTAATTCACCACCCGCGGTCATCAGCTCCGTGGGATTCTATATTTTTTTGCTCCCGTCAGTATGTCTAGAGTGCTCAAAGAAATATATATAGTTCAAAAGAGGGTGGTGAGACTTGTTAAGTCATCAAATGAACTTCTTAAAAATGAATCTTTTCTCATTGGGAGCTTGTTGTAATAGGACAGCGAGCATTTTGACCCCCAACGAGAAAGGAATGGGCATTTTCGGGCGGAGGCGGTTTAGTTTTAAGGCACTTGTAGNCAACTCCACAGTGTGGTTAAAGCAGCACCACAAGCCAATCAACCAACAAATAGATACGCTTCACAGAAGGAAGAGATAGAATCCAGCTTTTGTTTGTTATCAGGAGTGCAAGTTCCCAACATCGCTTTGGTTGGAATTAGAGAAACTGAGTTCGTTTCGTTATGAGAAACTATCCAATCCTGGATAAGGGATAAGTCAGGTGTGTACAAACTATGGCATCGTTAAGACCTTTTAATTAAGTGTTAAATGTGTTGTTTCAAAGTAGTTAAGGGAAGTTTGGTCGGAGAGCTGATCTTTGGTCACATAGCCGTGTGAGAAGTCTGGTACTTTATTAGGAAGAGAATTCCCTGATCGTCTGTTATATGCGCTGCCCATATCCCGATCCTGCTTAGAAGGGACTCAATAACGAAGATCTTCTTTGACACGCAGACCTAGTTTCCACCAACCCAGATGTACCCGATTCAGTGATGACACTGACTGTACTTTCCCATTTTTTTTGGCTTAGGGCCTGATGCTTAGTTTTCTTCTTACTTGGTACTGATCTTTAATGTCCAATTTTCTTTCTTAGTGCTGACACCCTCGTATGTCGATCAACCAATGAAGCGGCAGAAGAACCTATGTGACAGTAATCTAGAAGGAACTTCAAAAAAAGACTGGAAAGTAAGGAACGAAGTGCTCGACTGAACAAGCAATGGTTGAAGAGATAGGAGCGCGCTAAAGCTCAAGCCTATTCTAATAATGGCGTTAGCGAATCTGTTTTCTTGCTGAGGTATAGCGGTTTGAAATTTGGAAAATATGGAGAGTCACAGAACGAACATGGTGCGGAGATTGGAGGTGTTGAAAAAAGGAGAATATTGAGATGTTGGAAGATTTTTTAATGAACTTTCCATGATGCAACTGAGTTGCCATATTGATACAGCACAACTACTTGAACGGTGAAGAAGAAACTTTGAAGTAGAGAAGAAAGAGAAAGAGTGAATGCACATCGGGTTCTAGTCTTAAGCAAGACAAAAGTAGGGCTTTCAAGCGGGTAGTAAGTCCTAAGTCAGAGGGGAGCATGTCACAAGGGTTCTATCCTATGGTGATCCGTTGGGCCATTCGAACATTAGCTGCTTTTTCCATGGTTTAAGCCTTAGCAATCTCAGTTTACTGCTGCCAATCCTTAGCAAACTTGTAAGCAGAGGGGCTCCTTCCCGTGTAGCCAGCCACAACCATGTGGGGAGCTAAAGGTTGCTGGCCTATCGCTAACTCGAACAGACAGATGCTGAGCTTTTTTGCAAGTGTTAGCAGAATTGTGCTACATCCAGCAGCTATACCTGGTTGTCACTCACAAAGTTCCCCACGGAGCGGTACTCCTCCAATAACGCATTGATTCTTTCGGCCATCTGCCCTAACTGAAATGGAGATGAAGACCCGTGGAGAAGTTAAGCTTTAATTTGACCCCCAAGAGTTTGAATACTTCTGTCCAGAATCTTCTCGTGAACCTGAAACATTAAGTCGTTCAGTAGTGTTGCATTACGAGTATACAAGCCTCATGTTAAGGAAGAAAGATGAGTTTCAATTTGGCATGGAAGCAAAGGAAGCATTTCATGAAATCAAGGATGAGCCCTATTTTCCTTTCGCCCAAAGATTTTTTACTATTCAACTTCATCAAACAAACTGGAGTTGGGACAACTTTCTTTTCTAGGTATGGACACATCCGTTGGTGTCATAGTTTTCCTTACGCTGGGTGGGTTCCATGGGTGTTGCTTGGATTCGGACTGATTGTCATGTCCTTTCCTTGCGTTGACGAATATTTTGACCTTGTTGGCCCAAATTAGTAGCATGGTCTTCTATTTATTAAGTAATTCACCACCCGCGGTCATCAGCTCCGTGGGATTCTATATTTTTTTGCTCCCGTCAGTATGTCTAGAGTGCTCAAAGAAATAGATATAGTTCAAAAGAGGGTGGTGAGACTTGTTAAGTCATCAAATGAACTTCTTAAAAATGAATCTTTTCTCATTGGGAGCTTGTTGTAATAGGACAGCGAGCATTTTGACCCCCAACGAGAAAGGAATGGGCATTTTCGGGCGGAGGCGGTTTAGTTTTAAGGCACTTGTAGCAGGAAGAGGCAGTTGTCATTTAAAAGGAAAGGCCCTTTGTATAGAGTTCGAACCCGTGACTTCTTGCTTGACAGACCAACACTCTAACCGACTGAGCTATTTCCCCCTTTTGTCGCTACTTTTATTCAAAAGTAACCTATCGGCCTATTAGTTTACAAAGTCAACATCGGAGAGTATTCTTAACAGCTGTACTAATGCAGTTCGCATTTGGTACTTCAGTAGGGCTTGCATACGAAGGGCTTGTGGGGTGAACGACATTCTGTTGTACTACTAATACTAGTTGTACTAGAGTAGTTTAGAAGCGCCTTTTGAATGAAAGAGGCTCACCCTTTCTGAAAGGCGAACATCCTTCTTTGCAAGCAAATATATAGTCCCCGCCCATTGAGTCGTTGCGAGCCGGAAAGCGTACCAACTGTTTAACAAACGAAAGGAACAAGCAACAGATTGATTAAGCGCTAACGCGCTCAAGCCTATAACGTTAGCATCGCGCATCCGTTTTCTTTCTTGATTAATATTATTATAATAATATATATAAAAAAAGAAGAAAACCCTTTTTTATCAAATATTTCATTCTTGAGAACAGAAAGAAGCAAAAAGAGCAAGGGCCGCTACAATTGCTTTAGCGCTAGGTCTCTCAAGCCTTGCCTTTTTCTATGTCTCCCGGAGAAGATTAAGAGCTGAAAGCGAATTCCCAATTATCTGACACTAATCAATAGAAAAACCTTTGTCATTATAATAGGAAATAGATGCGTAGCTATTCATTTATCCAGTTGAGACTGCAATAATTTCTTTTGCGCGAACCGAAACAAGAGCTTGAACAAGAGTTGCTGTCGATATTGGCAATGTTTGTAGGGACCTCTTTGGAACAAAATGACTGATATGCTAGGAGTGGTCTTTAAGAGCATGCTTTCGAGTCACCTGGTGAATTACCAACCCTGTTCGACTTCATCGCTTTGCCACTTACCTCTTAATTGGGAGCAGGTTGACTACAGACGGTTCCCCACTAATTGAACTCCAGCTTCTTTTTATGCTCTTTGGAGCGAAATTCACTAGAACTAGAAGGAGTGAATAGCTATAATTGCTTTACTGAATCTTAGGCCTCTAACCGTAAATACAATATTTGGACTACAATGACTTTTGCACCAACTCTTCTAGAAGTTGGGGCCGTAATAATGCTTTAGCGGTAGGAGCGGAATCCCTTTTTGGTATGAAAGGTTGACATAGCAGAAATTCAAGTTTTAGACCCTTCCCTATCAGTCCCAGAAACAGGCCTTCAAACACGGTTTTATGGCCAATGCTGAAATTCTTTAGTTCGACGACCCAACCTTTGTCTCGGAATGATAAGATTGAGAACACTCCTAGCCCCACAGCTCGTTGACGTTCCCTTTGTTTAACAACTCAGTGACTTGGGAAAGGGCTTGCCCACTGCACACTGATTGATCCGATAAAGCAAAGCAACCTTGCCCACAACTCTTTGTGTCTGGGCATGATTCCCAGCCGAGATAACCATTTCATACCTCCCCCGATCCTTGAAATTAAAAGTTGCCAAGGTTTACCTGCTTGCCTTCTACAGCTTAATCTGCAGGCGAAGGAGCAGCAGAAAGAGCTTTTGCAGCAGCAAGTCTCAAGGGAGACTAGCTCTACAATGCCTTATTGCTTGGGATACTGTGTCATAAAATGGGAATAAGTCAATACAATCGAATAGGTTCTCTGCCAAACAGTGAGGAGGGCTTTACGCCTGTCCTTAAAGGCTTTCAGTGCAAGTAAGTAAAATGACCCTCACGTTTGCGTCACCCTTTAATGAAATACTTACCTTTAGGTTAGCTTTCTTTCTCTACTCTTGTTGCCCCTCTTCTTATTTGAAAAGTGACATTCATTCCTCAGCGTAGTTTGGCCTTTCTGAGTTAGGAAGGTTTCTTTCCCTCTCTTTGAAAAGTGCTTCTCTACATTGTCTCTCTCCTTATTCCTTTTGCTTAGCTTGGTTTATTCTGGCTAAGCATTCACAGTGCCATCCTCGTCTCTAGCTCCAACTGTATTGTGTGACTAGGCTGCTTCGGGAGACAGTGAGGTTGTTCTACTTAGGGAGTAGCCCATCAAAGAGTCTTTCTATCTACTAAAGCATATAAAGGAAAAATCTAATATTGAGGCGAGCTTCTAGGTGTATTCGGAGTAGTGTAGTGCATTAGCTGTGATATACTCTATTAACATAACAGCCACTCTTCGTATTGGATAACATGATGGAGCCCCTGATTAGAGACTTGGTGAGGTTGTGATTTGATAGAATCGTCTTTCGTTTAGCTATAAACCTCGGTCTGCGATTGGATAGGATCGTCTTTCCTTTAGCTATAAGCCTCGATCTGTGGAAGCCTTGGCAACTTGTTCGCTTGACGGGTTCAGTCTTTAGTGGATTAGCATCAAGCTTTTCTTTGTTCCGTTTCTACATTCCTGCATGACCTAAATTTTAAGTATGCCCTTTGCCCTAAAGGAACTCGTGTCCTTCTCCCGGGACTTCAGGCGCTCAAGTTTGCATCATTCATCCGAGTCTAACGGGTCATGTCATCCACAACCTCTTTCCCTACCCATGCTTTCCGCTTTCCTAGTATTACAGCCATTCGTGTAGGAAAGTGTAGGAGCAAAGCCACTCTTGCCCGTTCTTCCACTAGTCTTAGAGTTAGGAACTGGGAAAGAGTAACAGAGAAAAGGCAAGAAAGAAGGAATCTCTTAGCCCTACTTTTGAATTTAGTTACGGGCTTACATGCTTCTTTTCTTCCACCATGAGTTCAACTCCCAGTCTCAGGTCAAATGTAGAAGAGAGACTTTGTACCTCGGGAAATGAGTAAGTAACTTAAGACCGGAAGAGTTTGAGACTAGATAAGCGGCAAGAAGAGCATTTGAAATAGGAGCAGAGTCTGTCACGTGCAGCCTACCCTCTTCGCTCCCATTTGATGTCTACTCAATCTAAACGTTGGGAATGACTGAAAGTGGCTGCTGCTAAACCCTATGGTTCACATCGATTACCCTTAGAATTCAGGTTGGGTAGGGGAAAGCCTCTCAATCCCTATTTGAAGACGAAGATGATCGATTCTCTTTTTCGATGTGAATTAAAGCCTAAGGAGATAGGGCTCTTTCCAGACGAGCTGGTTTTTGATGGTGAACGAGATATAGAGGAGAGCACTCTTCTAGGCCAATGGGTATGTCAGTAGTTGAGATGGCTCTCTTGGTATCACACCTCCGCATGGTCGGGCATAGGGCCATGGACGTAAGTCGCGCCCCCGCCGGCTATCTTTGATTTTCTTGGTCGGAATATTGGGGTCTTTTGAGTGGGTTGTCTCTTTTATGATGATCTTTTCTAAATGAAGTAATGAAAGGGAAGCCCGGGGTCAAAGCGCATTCATTGTTGCATGTATAGATTTCTAGAGCAGAGATCGAGCAAAGCATTCCAGGCACAGATCATTTGTATTGGATGTATCATTAGGTTGTGCCGAGTCAAATCTGCTCCAATTGTTTCCGTTGCAGAAAAGAGATCCCTTCCCCTAGCTTTCAAAAANATCTGCTCCATTTTTTTCCGTTATAGAAAAGAGATCCCTTCCCCTAGCTTTCAAAATTGATGAATATGAAGTCCGCGAGGCTGCAGGTACTATGGATCCTATGACACCCAATCGGGTTGCCTTCCCAGGTCTCACCGATGTTTCCTGTAGGTCGTGATGTGCCTTGAGATGGCCATTTTCTGTGCCCCTTCCAATGGGGAACCCGCTCCCCTGTCGTCGCTCTGCTGTATCTGGCCAGTCCTCTAGGCACCTTTGGAAGGTAGAGAGTGTGAAAACATACATGCTTCCCTTTACTTCATAGGGCCTTCTCATCAGTTGCAGGGTTTGGTTGCCCGAAATTGACTTGGCTTCACCAAAAGGCCTCATCTCAAAAAGCTCGGCTTGCGAGGCGTCCCTCTCGCAGTAGGGTTCCAACCCTCACCTCGCTCTTGTGACATGCTATATTTTCCCTCTCTATTCCCAAGTAAAAGGTGAGTCCCATGCATCCGTTTGTGGATCGCGGTCTCACACACTAATCCCTACAGGTGCCCGTAGTAGGCCGGCTGCCCTACCTAAACTAATCATTATATCGATCCCTAGGCCCCATTGCTGCAAAGGCTCAGCTTCAAAACCGTACGTGGAGCTTCCGCCTCATATGGCTCCTCTAGGGATGGAGGTAGGCCCAGCCCAGCTTTGTGCGATTAAGTTTTTGTACACGACCTCATAAGAAAAGAATGAAAAGAATGATGTTTCCATCTTCTGGTCTTTGACATAAAGAAATAAGTAATAACGAAGGGGACATTTTCAAATTATCTCCTAGCTAGTGGAACAGGAAAGACATGGATGGTTTACTCATGTAAACCAATAATAAAATTAGAAAATAAATATAAAAAGAAAACATCAAAGTCGAGTCTTATGTCGGGTTTTCTCAAAATCCTTAAGAAACTTATTTAATTTCTCAAAGAGTTTTCATAATGCTATACTTCAGTCAATGGAGAATTCCGCTTTACAAAATAAAAAATCTTTCTTAAGAACCTAGGCGACTTGCTTTAAAGCGGCGCCTTCCTTTTTTGAATATAAAGAGAGACCAGCTAGCTTTTAGATGAAAGAAAGGAGGCCTTTCCTTGTAGGAATAGCTTTCTAAACTATTTTATATAATATGAGACCACCAAGGCCTGCCAAATGATTTTGACAGAAGAAGATTCCAACAAACAAACCTTTGTATAAGCTGGTTATCATCTACGTAACCGCAAACTTGCTTTCTTCAAGGAGAGTAAAGTGAAGTCCCTTCTCGAAAGAAAAGAGGGACGAGCAAAACAGCTTCGGTATCAGTAAGCATTCCCCCACCGATCTTAGTTTGGTCTTTCCAGTCTCGTTCCCTTTAACTGCACGAGATAAGGAAAACGAGATATCAAGTGGGAAGACAATGACGGTGAGGGAAAGGCGAGTAGTCAGAAGCAGGAAGCATAGGAAAGAGCAGTAAAAGCAAGAGCAGCCCGCAAAGCAGCTGGTTGAAGCATGGCAAGGGGGGAATACTTTGAATGAATGTTGAATGGGAATTGGGATAGGAGCTACTACTGGCGGATCTTTGCCTAGAACCGAAGCTGACCATTAGCTAGCCGGCCATGTGCCAGATGTCTATATTGGCATTTCAATAGGTCAAGCAAGTCCACTGGAAAGCCTGTAGGCAATTGGCTTCTTCCTATATTCATGTTCGGGAAACCTATTGAATCGATTACCGAACCAAAAAAGATTATTCACTTAGTTCTACCGACCACTCTTTCACAGTGTTTAAGGGGTAGTATCTATTGGGAGTGGATTTTAGGGGTTTAGATATTTCAAGCATAAGCAGTAGTTGAACCAGCATAATAAAAATGATAGCAAAAGGGCAGGTTCAGAGTCAGATTCGGCCAAATAAACATAATGGCAAGCTTCATTACCATTCAAAAAATCTTATCGGTTCGAAACTAAATCCTAAACTTCGGAGTGGCAAGTGGCAGAAAGAGAAACTCCAACTTAGGCCTCAGGCTTGATAAGGGTCATTGTTCCCGGCTGTCCCATTTTTGTCGTATTTCAGCAGGGGGAGCCCAACCCCCCTAACGCTGTTTTTTAGGGTTACAACGAGCTGGTCTCTGAGAGACTAAATTGAGAATAGCGCTAGCTATCTTTCTAGCCATAGGCATATCTGCTTACTTTTCTAGGATCAAGGGATATTTAGTAATATAATATCATATGGGACACTTCGTTGAAGAAAGTCGTACTCCCATTAGCTTTTTAGTAGATAAAGAAGTTAAGGCTAGTGACATCAGCTATCAACTATTGGCCTTTGTGAAAGCTCCTCCTCAATATGTTTGATCCCTTTCCAAGACTTCCTCTTCGTCAATGATTATAGGTCGCTCCTATCATTTAGTTCGATACACTACTCTAAGGCCAATTACCTATACAACATCTTTACTTTCTAGTAGAGTCCACTTTGGTTATCGCTACACCCTTTCTAGACAAACGACTTCTTTCAAGCCACCCCACTGCTGGTACAATAGCACCCTACCTTAAGCAAAACCGTAGAGAGAGCGGGCTACACCTAGCTTAGCCTATCCAATATCTGATTCAAAAAGAGCTTTTTTGCTGATTTTCCTCTCTCTGTATAAAGTGAGCCCCAGTGTTGGCTACAAACCGAATGAAGAAGTCGGAAGCAGTTCATCGCCTATGGGAGCTTGCTGATAGTGAGGAAACCATAATCTATCTATCAGATTACCTATTTGACTATTTGTCTGGTGAAGAAAGAATTCAAGATACTATCAATAGGGAAAGCACAAAATACCTCATTCGAGTCCCCGGACGAAGGTGAGACTAACCTTATTATGATTAGCGAAGTCCTTTTCAACTCTGTCGAATGGTTTTACTCCTCTTTTCCCCTTCTGTCAGTTCTTTGTCAGTTAGTCGACTCCCCTCCCTCAAAAGATTGTAAAACTTCATGGTTATTCATCCATATATGGGTAATCTCCGGCGGTCAGAGAAGAAAGGATCTCCATGAAAGCATGAGGTCTTAAACATTAGTTTGTCTTCAAATGCGGGAAGGGTAGACATTCAGTTTGATGAGGGCAGGTTCCTACATATAAATTTTAGTTGATTGATTGGGAAAGTTGGTTTCGTAGCATTAGAAGCTTTAGTATCTAGAAATAAGGAGGAATGAGGATGTGGAAAAGAAGAGACGGTCTTAGACCTTATCTTAGCTGTTTAAATAAAGAAGGGGCTAGGTCTCTGTCCCTGGATTCACTGGTTCAAGGTTTTTAGATGGGATGGACAGAAGAGTTTGAACGGGTGAGTGACTTTAGGGTTCCACAGGTTCCAAAGGCTAAATGCCGGAGTAGTTGGTCTAGTAGTTCTAAATAAAGATAGAAGAATTCCGAATGAAACTTCCGTACCAATTCGTTCGATCCGGAATGGATCAGTTAAACATTCCATTAGGGAGCCTGGTCTTGACTCTTTTGTGTGGTATTCATTCTCGTTCAGCTCTTGGAATCACATCCAGCAGTGGTTGGAACAGCTCACAATATCCAACCACTTCACCAACCTCATTTCCCCCAACAGATTCTCGTACCTCTATTGAAACATAATGGTTTCATGTTCTTTCATCGATTGGTTATTCCTATCCGTCCGTACCTCTTTTAGCAATTTTAGTCTCAATTAGTTCACAAGATTGAATGGCCAATTCTCCTCCGAACCCTCGATTCGATTGCTTTCCAAGAATGTTGAGCCGGGTATGTAAGCCATGTATCTGGAAGGAACTTAAATAAAAGAAGGGCTTTCGATTTTTTGCATCCCATTTTGGTCTTGCAGCTATTTTTAAAATATATATATACGAATCCCGTTTTTAGAAGAAAGACTATATATATGTCCAATCTCTAGTGGTGGTGTAACCAACCAAGATGTATGTCGTCCGACCCGACCTTAGATTCTTTCTTCCCGACCTGTTTGGCTCTCTGCCGAAGTTATTTAGGTGGTATTTCGAGATCGAATTCCTCCCAGAAACACACGAAACAAAGATATGAACTGGGTATGTAGAAATGGAAATGAGATGTTTCTATTTCATCCAAATTAGAAGCTTTTTCTACATCCATATGATCTTCTAAAGTAGATCGGTATTTACCATATAATAAAAGCAGATCTTGGTCCATGGAGTCCCAAGAAGGTAAGAACTCCAACCTGCCCGATGCTTTGTTGGCCAAATACGATATGCAAGTGGGACCTGCACTATGAGCAAGCTGTGCGAAAAACCGCTTCTTTTTTTCGGTTCCGAAACAACTTGGGCGAAATAGGGTTCTACCGGGAAACCATGGATTTTTTAGTTTCCGCCATTGGTTACTGGTTGAACCACTGGAATGAAATGAGATAAGAATCCTTGGCGATCGTTCCTCGTAACAGGCTTTTCTTCTATAGAAGACTTCTTCCAAATGGCATAATTGTCCGACACTGCGTTCCTCGATCTTCAAAGAGAACTAACTCCTCCTACTCCTCCTTCTCCTTTAGGATAGGATCCTCCTTGGTCCTTCTTTCAGTAATGGTCCCACCATTTCCTAGTAGTAGTAGTTCGCATGAGGGAATCTCCTTTCTATCACTTGCCCTTGCCTTTCACTCTCATTTGGTCTCTTTCTTCTATAAAATAAAGTGAAGCAAAGCGCATGGTAAAGAAGCAGCCAGCTGATTGCAAATAAGAGCTCGGCCTATCTTTGATGTGTGAATAAGGTCTTAGTCTATATGGGCATTCTAGGCAGGTCGCAATAAGTTGCTAGTCGAAGGTTTAGACCAATCGAAATTCATCACCATCTTGCCCGCTTCCAATTGATGACTGACTATTATATAAGTGTTGATCTAAGCCCCTGCGTAGGGCTTGGCCTTCGACCCGTACGTGAGCTGTCTTGTACGGCTCATCCTAACAACTTGAAGCCTCCTCTCTCTAAATAGAAAAAAATGTATTTACAAGAAAAAAAGACTTTTTCAAAAAGTCTTCACCCTCCTATTCAACGGGGCTATTAGAGAAGCAGCTTCGTTCCTTGACTTCTTTTCTTAGTCAAGCTTCCTTGTTCCTCAGAGTAGTCTCGGTCCATAGTTGTTGACACCGTTCCTTATAGCCTAGTATATATCCATAGCTTCTGGACTCCGTACCGACACCTTTCCCCTTTGTATAGTATACGGCTAAGTGACTTCGTAACCTCAACGTACTTTTCTTTCTTACTGTAGCATAGGCTTTCGTCCCTTCACCTATAGACGGTGGCTTGGCTTCGCTATCACTCATGACTTGGTATAGAGCCGTGTAGCCATCGGTTATACCACCAGAATGCCTATGAGATAGTGGTCGTCCTTTTGAATGCCTTCTTCCTGACTTTTCTGAGAAGCCCTTTACAACTATACTATAAAGGACAGGGGTGTTCACCTTTATAAACTTAGCTACTTAAGTCCTTCAAAGAAAGTCAAAGTAAAGGTGAACGACATTCTATTCTACAGCTACAACACTGAATATTTCTTATTAATATTAAACATCTTAATAGTAAAACTACTTTCTTACTACTAAACAAGGAAATCTTCGGTTCCCTTTATTTGAAAAAATGCCGCTTATTTTAGTTTACATTCAAACCAAAGTAAACCAAGCCTAAGCGGTCACGTCATCTTGTTGATATTGATTGAGGAGTTTGATGGAGTTTAGCTGACTGAATCCATAAACCTAGAAAGTCGCCATCACTGGTACTTTTTTATTTACATTTGACTCTATGGGCAGGTATCGGCGGCGCTTGCATAATGTAGTTGTCGTTAAGGCTGAAGTAGCGCTTTTTATTTTAGAAGATCAACTGAAGTACCAAAGGCAAATGAGGCTCCCAGGCCGGGACGTCTGGAAGAATGCTTGGCCTCATTCGCTGGAAGTGAGACCCGAAGGGTGAGCTTATGGCGGTTAGCGTCTAGCACTAAATA
>AWOL01S0048351.1:85010-106559 GCA_000715115.1 Nicotiana otophora | reverse complement strand
TTTTTTTTTCCTGTTTGAATGCAGACTGACAATTCTGAGTTAGAAAAGAATAAACAAATTGATTACCCCACCCAAGCTCCAATCTTGATTCCTAAATTTCTTTGTCCACTAATTGTTTGCTTTATTGGTTACCGAAAGGTTAGCTGTTCGCACTAGGCATGTAGAGAAAGAATATGACTGTCTCCCCCACGAATATTCTTATTCTTTTCGTGTTAATGGGGTGGGGAACTCGGCATTTGACAATTATTACGGTGCAACTCTCCAAATCTCCACACAATCCTTTCCCTATTTTATACATGCATATAGTTTTTTGGTAAATTTAGTTGGATTCCATATCTTCTATTAACAACAGAACAGGGGACAACTAGATCCCATGTCTTGATTTTTAGCCATTCAAATGAATCCAAAATTAGGGGTTTGAATGAACTAAGATTCGAGTTGATATCTCAAAATCCAAGGTTTATTATGTTGAGCCAAATGTATGTGTGAAGTATGTAAAAATATATGAATTTGAAACCCAATCTCTCTATTCAAATGTGCCTTGAGTTGTATAGCTATACAATTGTCAAATTAATTCGTAGCAAGATACAAGAGTAACTTTAAGATTCAAGTTTATGGATGAACCAATATTCCAATTCCTCGACGGTATTGAAACTCTAAGGTGTTATTTGTAGGGATGGCAATGGGGCGGGTAAGTATGGGAGTCTGCAGGGCGGGTTAGAGAGTTCGCGGGTGCGGGGCGGGTTCAACTCTTTTTTTTGTTTTTTGAAAATATCACTGGGGACGCGGCGCAGTTTTCTCCCAACAAAAACTTAATGATCTAAAACGCTAAGGGCCCCTCTTCTAAGTTAAAATTAAAACCCTATGCAACTGTGATAAGAAAAACGTGAAATTTGAATTGATTGTCCACAACACAATTATAAATGAAGTAAAAGTATTGAAAAAACTTTTAAGTGGTGATCGGTGAGAACCCATGAATTATTGGCCAAACGAATTGAAAATGCCATTTGATTGAATTTCAGACCGCTGAGACAAATTTATAATTACTACCGGAAACCATGCGAGAGATTTGCAGTCGCACCCTATATTTGTGCCACATTTTAATCTGTACCCTATTTTTAAAAATTATTGATTTGGTAACCAGTTGACAAAAAATCCGTAATAATATGACAATTATACCTCTGACAAAAGATATAAAACCTGCATCACGCATTAATCGCGTGATCTGCAATCTCATTCGTGAAATTTTTACATTGAAGCTAAAACTTCATGCTAATGCATGCTGAAGTTATTTATCATGCAGTCTACAGTTTTGTCATGAGTTTTATCCGAACTTCAGTCTAAACAAGCTGAAGTTTTTTTAGTTCATTTGCTAAAACTTCAGACTAAACATGCTTAAGTTTTTGTCTTGCAGTATATAATTTTCTAATGAGTTTTTGCTAATGCATGCTGAAGTTATTTAGTTCATTTGCTAAAACTTCATACCAAAACATGCTGAAGTTTTGTCTAGCAGTCTACAGTGTCAATAGTCTTTTATTAAAAGAAGGGCAAAATCGTCTTTTTAAAATGCTTTTAACAAAAAACGGATATGAATGCAAACGAAAAAAAAAAACGGGTACAAATTAAAAATGAGCGACCAAATAGGGCGCCTCATGCAAAGCAAAACTATGCCATGAAAGCATTACGTTACATTTGATCCAATATTTCCATAGGATACCATGTATTCTACACTTTTGAATCTTGTAAACAGAGAGAAAAAATTCTTTTTCTTTGATTTTGTTCTTTTATTCATGCTACATGTAACATGATTTAGTAAGGTATTTTTGTCTACCTTCATGTACTAATTAATTAAATTATGATAACATTTAGAACATCTTCAACATACATTTTGTAAGATGGTATAAATTTTTTAAATTAAATTAATATAAATTAGAAGAAAAGGAAAAAAATGTCATATCAAATTCTCTCGAAAAAAATAAAAATTGAAGAGTTAATGCAGGGCCGGGCAGGGCGGGTTTATGCGGGCGGGTTGAAAACAGAAAATTATGCTTTGCGGACTAAATTATTACATGATTATAATTCCTGGACTAGTTTATCCTACATGAGAGATGGAATAAAATAATTTCAAATTTGATGGGATAAGAACGGATAAGATGAGATATTCAAAATTAAGTCTGAGATTAAATTTATATTATGTTTGTTTGACGGTAAAAACTTATTCACACTTCTTTTTTATGTCTAAGTTACTTTTTTTTTCTTTCTGTCTAACTCACTTTCTTTTTCCTGCGTGAGTTTCGAAAATATCCCCATTCATAGTTGTTTATATTGAAAAGAGCCGAGATTGTTTACACTGAGATTAAACAAAAAGAAAGAAAAAGAATTAAAGAGTAACATGTCATTTCATGTTGTAAAGTCAATATGATTTATTCGTATGTTTCTTTGTCGTAAATTTGATTTGTATTTCAAAGAAAAAAAATGCCTATTATAGTAGTTGCACGGTTATTGCTTTATCTTTAACATCCGGGGGCAGTCATGACATGCTTTAATTGGACTTTAGCTGTGAGTCTAAAATAGTTTAAATCGCAAATATAACCCAAGTTGGAACTAATTTTTGCCAAGTCCAATTAAAATAAAGAAAAGAACAATTTAAAACTAAAGGCATAACATAAGATAGTCCAACTGATAGAAGTCATACATGTACTTTCCTGAACAGGTCTTTTCCTTTTATTTTAAAACCACAAGTAGAAAAGAATGAAAAAAGAAGAGAGAAAGCTGTTGATAAGATTTAAACGTTAGTATAGAGTAAAATTGCGACCCGCATAGTAATATCACCTGTGAACAAAATCGATAGTAGTAGCAAATATTGCAAAGTTATTACCAGCAATTTTTCTAATGCAAAGACCCACAACTGCAACTTTATTGCTTTTCCATTTTAATAATTGAAGGAGCGGATGACAAGTAAGGTCGTACTCGTCGGAAAGAATGAATCAATGAGTACTGCAACTTGCATCCGTCCAATAAACAAATAGGGGAACAAAAAAAGGAACCAAGACAGAATATTCGTTAAAGTTGAGACATATTACATAAAAATCACACATAAAAAGAAACTTGTATATCAAATAAAATATATAAATTACACATGTCATATATTCATTAAATTGATGTAAATGCCGCATTTGAATAAATTTTTCCCAACAGCAGAGCCATACCTCTGCAAGGCAAAATCTTCTCCATCACACAACTTGTTCATTATATTCCCATTCAATATCACTACAACAACAACAACAACAACAACAACAACAACAACGTAAAAGTAAAATCTCACTAGTATTGTCTGAGAAAGTTAATGTGTACGCAAACCTTATCTCTACCCCGAAGGAATAGAAGCGCTGTTTCTGAAAGACCCTCGGCTCAAAAAGATAAAAGAAGACAATATCAGTACCACCACAAAAATCATAGTAAAATAACAACATGAAAACCAGAAGATAGATTCAAAGCAAAAGCGATAGCCAGTAATTAGATCTGACACTATAAGAAACGAAAGAGTAGTAAGACACATCAACACTAGCTATCTTAGACAAAAGTACTACCAAACTAGTCTCACAAAGGTACGAAATAAGACAAAACTCAGCTATCTCCTAACCTACAACCGTAATACTCGACCTCCACAACTTCCTATCAAGGGTCATGTTCTCGGAAATCTGAAGCCTAACCATGTCCTGCATGATCACCTCTCCCCAATACTTTTTAGGCCGCCCTCTACCTCTTCTCATGCCCTCCACAGCCAGCCGCTCACACCTCCTTATCGGAGCATCTGGGCTTCTCCTCTGTACATGCCCAAACCATCTGAGCCTCGCTTCACGCATTTTGTCATCAATGGGAGCCACACCCACCTTCTCCCGAATATCATCATTCTTAATCTTATTCATCCTAGTGTGCCCCTCTGTATATGCCCAAACCATCTGAGCCTCGCTTCCCGCATTTTGTCATCAATGGGAGCCACACCCACCTTCTCCCGAATATCATCATTCCTAATCTTATTCATCCTAGTGTGCTCACACATCTACCTCAACATCTTCATTTTTGCTACTTTCATCTTCTGGATATGTGAGTTCTTGACAGGCCAACACTCAGCCCCATACATCATGACCGGTCTAACCACCGCTTTATAGAACTTACCTTTGAGTATCGGTGGTACTCTCTTGTCACACAGGACTCCAGATGCTAAACTCCACTTCATCCATCCCACCCCAATACGGTGTGTGACATCCTCATCAATCTCCCCTCCCCCTGGATAACCGACCCGAGGTACTTGAAACTGCCTCTACTTGGGATGACCTGTGATTCAAGCTTCACATCCACGCCCACTTCCCTCGCTTCGGCGCCGAACTTACACTCCAGGTATTCCGTTTCGCCCTGCTCAACTTGAAACCCTTAGACTCAAGAGCATGTCTCCAAACCTACAGCCTCTCGTCAAAGAGAATTCTTTTTTCCTCCGTTCATTAATAGGCTTGAAACCCTTAGACTCAAGAGCATGTCTCTAAGCCTACAGCTCTCGTCAAAGAGAATTCTTTTTCCCTCTGTTAATAGGAAAGCTGGACTAAAGTAAAATATCTCCCAACAATGAGACGGATTGAATAGGCAAAACTGCTAAAAGAGGATTTAATAAGAGACTTTCAACTCAACCAGGATCATTAGCTGTCCCACATAATGAGATTATAACATTAAGAAACAGTTCAGAAAGTACTGGTTTAAACAAGTACCCAAGTTCATAAGACACTACCATAAATGAGCAAAAAGGGATAAAACTTAAAACTACATGGAACATCTCAAATTTGAAACTTGTTGCTCAAAATCTGCACCAGACATCTAGCACTTGACCTCCTTCAAGCCAGGTGCAAGGTACAAAAAGGTAGGATCAGTTGCACCATCCTTGTAGTATGCAAACACCAGGGCACCATCGTCATGCATGCTCTCACCAACAAAGCTGCCAGCACAAACATTTAGTATAAGGTTCAATTCAAACGCGCAAAGTATGTTTAAGGAAAAAAAGGATTTGACTTCCGTCAAAATTAGCTTCAACAATGTTATGAAGTGATAAAGAGTGAAAATAACATACAACTGAAGGTCCTTGAGCTTTGACATGAGGAACTTAGTTGCTGATTCAATGTTCTTTTTAAATGCTTCTTGGGCTTCTCCTTCTATCTTGGGAGTCAGGTTCTTGATGTATCTCTTCATGAATGTAACAAATTGTTTCTTGTCAAAAGAAGGTTGCTCCTGCAAATAGAAAATAACGTCTTATTCACATAAAATAAGAGGTATATTAACGATGACTGAAGTTCCATAAAAGAGCATACAAACCTGAAGTCTGAAAGTGTCAACAATATCGACAACCTTGACAGCTTGATCATCCACACCTTCATCTTCATCTGCGCCCTCAGCAGAAGGATTCGCCCCAATGTCTACATCAAGAGCACCTTGAACAACCCACTGTAATGTAACCAACACACCACATTATTCCTTTTTCCTTATATTAGATATTAGTACCAAAAAAAATATGGCTTCTAACAGATGGAAAGCTTTGGGGCAATAATTAACGAAATACATTACCTTCCCTTGAACCTCCCAAAGACATCCATTCTCGAGTTCTTTGTAGGGAAATGAATCTGAGAGGAGCTCATCACCTGCAATAATTTTAATGTGTTAAGTTTGAATAACAACAACATATCATCATGAGGGGGAAAACAACGAAAATAAGAAATTTCTACAGACAAAACGTACTTGCAATCGGCACCATAAAATATAAGGATATTTTTCAATACTTCAACAAATAGGTAAGAGATAGTGATCAGTCCAGAGCTAAGTAGCTACTTTTTTTCCTTTTGATTTTAATCTATAAGTCCAGCTAAAAAGCTCATTCCCTCATCACACTGCTTTATTTTGTGACCAATCCCCAAAATACTCCGAATACAGTTTAGGAACCAACCTCAAATGTAGCTTATCTAGACTCTATTATAGATAAGAAACCTCATTGAGTGCACAAAAGCAAAGTAGAATCTAAACAGTTAGTCCAAAGCCACTGTTATAACACTCTAAATAGTGAACTTGAGCATATGAAGCAACTTAGAGCAACTCAGAGGTGCATATAACAACAAAAACTTGATGGAATAACTAACCAGAAGAAACGTGGAAGAATCGAGATAAAACATTAAAAGAGCCTTTGTAGCCTCTTCTTATTTACACCATGCACCATATACACTTTTGAAATCAGTAGAATCCACAAAGAAAATCCAGATCTACTGAAATCAAAACCTGGTCTTTGTTGCATAAACATGTCCTTTTATGTTTGTTGCATAACATTACAACTAGGATTTCCAAAATTAAACGTGTGAATGTGTCACAAGTCTAGCCAAACTAAAAACTAGAAAGATCAAGACTTTAGGATCCAAATCGCTCCTATATTCCTCCAAAATTCAAGAGCAGATCATAAACGTATAGATAAAAAAAACTTCAACGATCAAATCCTCCAAAATGATGTTGAAATATAAGATCAGATTAGATCTAGCAATTCAATTCCCAAACAAAAAAGGAAAAAAAAACTATGCGTTAACAGCTTAGGCAAATCACATAGACAGTAAGAGCAGTCAAATCAACCAGATCTTATTGAAACCTGTAGTCCGAAACACGAGAAAAACTGAAATTCATACAATAAATTATGTCATAAAACAAAAGCCAGAAGATACAAGCGAATCATTCAACAAGAGTCACCACAGATTGCTAAAACAGCACTATTCTGGTTCCAATATTACAACTTTCTAGCAAGGAGTTAAACACAAGACATATCTGAGTGGCAGAAAGTTGGAACCAGGGATAAAAAAAAAAACATAGAACACGACTCGACCTTCAAAACAACAAAAGATTAGCAGAAAAAGAGAAATAGATATAAGCGAAAGAAGGGGGAAGAAGAGTACCGGAGATAAGATCCTGATAAACCAACATGGTGGAAGCGTATTCTTTTGCTTTCTCTCTCTAAAAAGTAGGAGGATGACAAGAAGAGAGAAGAAGAAAAAAACAGACCAGCGAAGGCTCGAGCGAGGGAGGGTTTGAGGTGTATTTATAGCTGCAGAATTTCACGGGATTGCGGTATACGAGTGGAACACGGAAAAAGACCAAAATAAACCGACTTGAATCCAGAAATTACCGTATTTGCCTTTACCCATTTTGGGTAGGGTTGTGACTAACTGCCGCCGCACCATGTCCCAAAAGGACTCTATTTAACTTCGACGCAATGCCAATTTTACACTATAGTTTTCAGTCTATTTTTTTTAACAATTCTTCAGTCTATAAAAAACAACAAAATAATGCTTACCGTTTGAATATTAAGATATTTTTTCCCACCAATGTTAATATACTCAATGCCGTATAAATTTGTAACTACAATTAATATGTTTCTCTTATGTATATTTTTGAAAATGTCAAGAATTTATTTATCATTTGAAGACATCAATTTTTCTTGAAAAGATACCTTTTTGTCTACGTTATAATGTATTTTTAGGAACAAGAACCATTAGATTCTTTCTTGAAAAAAGTATATTTTTTCTTTTATTTACAATAAGAACTTTTGGATCTCCCGAAAACAGTCTATCTATCCCTCTGGGCCAAGGGTAAGGTCCCAAACCCCACTAGTGAAATTCTACTGGATTGTCGTTGTTGTTACAATAAGAACTTTTGAAAATTGAAATAAATTCGATTCTTTCTTGAAAATGTTACTTTCCTCTTTTATTTAGGTAGTCGTGATAATTGGAAACAATTTGATTCCTTCCTGAAAATATATTTTTCTCTATTATTTAGTTGAAATTTTTTCGAATGTACTTTTTAAATATTTTTTATTTTGTTAGGAATTTTACAAATATTTATTTATTCGAACACATTTTAATTCCTTCTTGATAGCGTCAAGAAGGTCAGAATTAGGTCAGAATTAAAATGCATTCTGGTGAAATTTCTTTCTATCACATGTAGCACATGCACAAATGCTCAACAAATGCTGGTAATCTACAAGGTTGGAGCTGCAACAAAATCATCCCCAATCATAAAGCCCGTAGAAGATCCTACAGCAGATTTTAAGGCGGCGATTGGGAAACAAGTTATCCAGAATTAATTATTCTGAAAATTATTATCCCACCCTCCATAAGGATAAAAATAACACTACAATCCCGAAATAACTAATCTCGGATTAGTTATACCGCAATTTAATCTCAGTCAAGCATGGGATAAACTCATCTCAAATTAAATTCCGAAATTAATTATTCCTTATCCCTCGTACCAAACGAGCCCCAAGTATTTGGGTAGCTCTCGTCCAAAGCTAACGATAAATTCCAATTAACACATTTGCCAATATAGCTCAAAAGATTGCCAATATAGCTCTAGGCTACTGAGAGAGTCTGGGTCATTAAGTTACACAGTAGGAAAATATAAAAAGAACAAATTCAAGAAGAGATCCACACACTAGCAGACACCTTTCTGATATCAACAATCAACAATAAAGTCTAGCACAGAGGCTTATCTGCAAAGGTTCCATTCCTCCCCGCTAACCGCTCTCCAGAAAGAAAGAACAGTGAAAGCAAAGGGGCTGGGAGGGGGCAGTGAAGGGCATGGCAGTTGCAACATCAAGAGGGAAAGAGAAGAGGTAGGTGGTGTAGGGCATTTCAGCAGCCATGTCAACTTTGAAAAGCTAAAAGCAGCGCTCTGTGGCACCTCTGATCAGTTTAGGCATAGTAGTTTAAGCTGGCTTTCTTCTTGGCTTGAACTTGAATGATACCTTCATTGAAGTCTTCATGCGTAACCTGCAAGAGAGTGGACATAGAATTAGAGGGCTTGCAAACCCTAAAAACAATGGGGATTCTGTTTTGCCACAGTTGATTAGCCTACCCAAGACGAACTTCGACATGGACAAGGATAGAGAGAGCATCACATATCTTTTTTAATTATGAAATATAGATCATCATATGTATTAATCACCACTTAACTGCAAGAAGGGCAGACGTAACGGACCAGTTCAGTTCAATTAGTATTATTATGAATATAATCCAAATATCTATTAGACCATGGTAGAAGCCTAAACTTTATCAACAACAACAACAACAACCCAGTATAATCCCATTAGTGGGGTTTGGGGAGGGTAGTGTGTACGCAGACCTTACCCCTACCCTGGGGTAGAGAGGCTGTTTCCAAATGACCCTCGGCATCCTTCCCTCCAAGAACTCCCCACCTTGCTCTTGGGGTGACTCGAACTCACAACCTCTTGGTTGGAAGTGGAGGGTGCTTACCATCAGAGCAACCCACCTTGTCAAGCCTAAACTTTATCATGCACTTAAAAAAAGAATGTGCTTTATGTAACTATATAACTGTTGGGAAGGAGAATATTTTTTTAAAAAGCAATTAGATTTCATGTCAATTCTTAAAACTTAATCTTTTAAATCATTTAAATTTCTCAAGCTTCTGGTATCATCAAAAACTTGAACTGCTCGAGCTTTTTAAGCCCCTTAACATGATAAGATGCACAACTTAAGTCAAACATCATAAAGATAATAGCCAGACCATCAGCCCAACTATGCATATATTTGGGGGGCACACAATGTAGGAGAGAGAATGGAGACCTCGGTGGCATCGCGACGAAGTGCTAGCATGCCTGCCTCAACACATACAGCTTTCAATTGTGCCCCATTAAAATCATCAGTTGATCGAGCCAATTCTTCAAAATTAACATCTGGGTGAACATTCATCTTTCTGGAGTGGATCTGCAGTCGGCAAAGAACTAAAAGATGTTAAAAGCAAAATACTCAAGAACTCATTTCATAGTAGCTAACCAAGGCAAGGGAACGAGAAATGAACTGAGACATATTTGGCAGAGTATCCCACCTGCAAAATCCTAGCTCTGGCTTCCTCTGTTGGGTGGGGGAACTCAATTTTACGATCCAATCGCCCAGATCGCATCAAAGCAGGATCCAAAATATCAGCTCTGTTTGTTGCAGCTATTACCTGAAGTGAAGAAAGAGACCGAAACAGTTTAATAAAAATGTATAGAAGCAGAAAACTGATGATCACTTCTTTTAGCTTTTGCAGTTATTCTCAGCTAAAATCTTGAAACCACTTACAAGGTAATTTTTTGGAAAGGAAAATCATGCTCAAGATCCGACCACAAGGTTGGTAAAAAATAAAAGGTGTACATATAAATAGTTCTAAATTGACAAGAACCTTAATCCGATCATCACTGCTAAAACCATCAAGCTGATTAAGTAACTCCAACATGGTTCGTTGGACCTCTCGATCTCCACTAACTTCGCTGCAAAATAACAACATTACGTAGTTAGATTAAGTAACTCCAACATAGTTCCTTAGCTAATATTTTTACTGAGACGGGAGAGATATTATGGCATGCAAGGTTAAGTACATATTTGAGCAAAGCAAATCAAAGTATATAGTGTACCTATCAAAACGCTTTGTGCCTATAGCATCAATCTCATCAATGAAAATAATGCAAGGTGATTTCTCCTTTGCCAGCTCAAAAGCATCACGAACAAGCTTTGCCCCATCTCCAATGAACATCTAAAGGTAGTACAAGCATTGATCAGCAGCCCAATTGTGTAAAAAACTCTAAATTGCGTAAATTTTCGATGTAGTAGTTGACAGCAAACTTTAGAAAGCCAATCAATAATACAATAAATGCTAAATAATTACATGCATAAGTTCACAACATGAATTCAAATTTTATCTTAAGCTAACGTGTCATCACTTACCAATCAAAAAAAAAAAAAGTGCTGACATGTTCAGTATTTACAACTAGAGATACCAAATCGTAAAGGTGAGAGGTAGATACACTCTGTTCCTGGTAAGATTACCAGCAAAAAGGGAGATGGTATACCCTTCCACCATGGACAATCGATAATTAGTACATGGTTACTAAGTATCCTGATTGTACACTAACCTTTTGTACCTAGGATCACTTATATATCTGCAATAATCGCATGTAAATCTAACCTCAAGTTTTTACGAAGTCATAAGCTTTTTTTTCCTTCAAAAAATCATGAGTAAGTTTAAATGAGAACGCATGCCATGACCAAACTTTAAAGTATAATATCATTAATAAAAATGCTTTCTGGAAGTAGATCTTTTTATTTTGGGAAAATACCAGTTATGTCCATTTATAAGTAGCTTATTACAAAAATTGGCCAATTCACAAAATATTAGCCAATTAGCTATTTGTAGACCAAAAAAAAAGTCAAAATTTTGCTTTCTTTTGAGTGGGTGTTATTAGAATAGGTTGGGTACATCTTAAGGAACATCTTAAGGAGCTTGAATCTCAGTTTAGATGATTTGGTGGAGTTTTGAGTTGGTTTGAATTGAAAATCTGAAGTAGAAGATGAACATAAAAAAAGGATATGTGTATCACACAGTGTATCACTTGTGTATCAGATTTGTATCAAATGTGTATCACATGTATATCCATGTATACTTGCGTGTGAGATACATGCGTGATACGTGTTTGATACATGTGTCGTAGAAAAAAATTTTGAACTCGATTTTAACTACGAATTTTGATATCAATTCAATCCAAATCACCTCCAATCTTCCTTAAATTTTGTATATTGACTCATCTATATGTTTCCAATGAATTTCAACCATACGCATTAAAAAAAAAATCCTTTTTTGCTTAAATTTTTGGAATCTTGTATATATATATATTCATCACCTTATTTATATATATATTCATCACCTTATTTGCTACTTAATCAATAAAATTCCTTTTCGTCTTGTATCTAATGTTGCTAATCATACTTAAAAATATGGGAGGAGATCTTTGTGTGTGATATTGGATAGAAGAACTTTATTTCTTTAGGTTTTCAATTTTTATATGTGCTTGGCTAGTTTTGGTAAGTCTATAATTAATGGCTAGAGGTTGGTAAGATGGAACTTTTTTGGGACATTTCTATAAGATTCCCTTTTATTTTTAATGAGGAGCTTTGTAGAAGTAGATCTAATCCACACGTTTCAGACAAAATCAAATTGAGGGCCATCTAGCATCTGAATAGGTGTAATTTCAAAGAGACTAGTGTACTTTACAGCAATTCTTAGTCAAAATTTCCAGGACCAATGAAAAAAGAAAAAACTAGGTTCCCGCCTATCCGGCACAAGAGAGTTAAACTTCAAATAAATCTAATGCAATTAAACACAGTAGGCTTAAAAGGCCGAAAATGATCTACCTGCACAAGTTGGGGTCCAGCTAGCTTAAGAAAAGTAGCATTTGTTTGTGCAGCACATGCTCGGGCCATGAGTGTTTTTCCAGTCCCAGGAGGCCCATACAGAAGGACCCCCTTTGGAGGACGAACGCCTAATTTTTGGAACCGTTCTTTATGTGTCATAGGCAAAACAATTGCCTCGACAAGCTCTTGAATCTGTTTTTCCAAGCCTCCAATATCATTATAGTCTTCAGTTGGCTTTTCATCAACTTCCATTGCCTTAACCCGAGAGTCATATTCAGATGGCAAAGTATCCAATATCAAATAACTGTCTTTGTTTACTCCAACCAGATCACCAGGTTTCAAATTGTCAGGATCAACAAGGCCAACGACAGGCAAGAAAATTGTCTGTAATTGGCAATAGAGAACAATTCAATTACTAAAAGATGTTAGCATCTAAAGAGAATATAATATGAAGAAGCTGTCGAAGAAGGATAAAGCAGAACAGCAGGGAAGTTGGGTTCCATCCAGGAGAAGTAGAAAAAGAGAGTTTGGATAGTAATATTGACAATATATACCTAGAAAGCAAATGACATAATCCTATGATTTGACACCTCACCTGACGCGTGGATGTTTTCAGTACAACACACTTTCCCTTCCTTTGTGAGTCGAGATCAATATTTGCACCATCCTCCTCGGCTTCTTCCTCTGGATTCATCTCCAAAATCTGTAAGATACCATAATTAAATGTGTTTCAAAGCTAAACTTCTCTACTACTCCTTCCATGAACACATATTCTTAATACCCAAAAAAAGGAAAAAGAAAAAGAATCAAAATTTGCAATCTCATAGTTCAACGTGATAAAACCTGAGATTACTGGAAAACAGATTCAAACATTCAAGAAAAAGGAAGCACAGCAGTCACTCTCCTCTGTCCTGCCCAATTTATGTTCCTCTAAACCATCTTCCTATTTCCCTATCTATCTGATCCCGAAAATGCAATTTTCGTACTTAAATTGACACTAAATTAATTTTCTTTTTTCAACTCTCCAATCAATTGAACAACATTGCAAAGACAATCAAATACAAATATACAATATATGCATACATAGCATGCTAGTATCGTAATTGGGTGAACTTTAGTCGATAATATTTTAGTAACGGTACAGTGTTAGTTTTCGTGACAATAAATTAGTCCAAGCAAAAGAAACACATCAAGTCAGAATCCATAGCACATCCTACAAGTTGTGAAGCCTCTTAGTTGAAAAGGTAATGTAGCCAATCGCCATATCCGGTGCAAAACTCTCTTCCTTTTTCTTTTTTCCTATATGTAATATAACTTGCTAAAGATAAGTTGTGAAGCCTCTTAGTTGAAACGGTAATGTAGCCAATCGCCATATCCGGTGCAAAACTCTCTTCCTTTTTCTTTTTCCTATATGTAAATATAACTTGCTAAAGATAAGTTGTGAAGCCTCTTAGTTGAAAAGGTAATGTATCCAATCGCCATATCCGGTGCAAAGCTCTCTTCCTTTTTCTTTTTTCCTATATGTAAATATAACTTGCTAAAGATAAGCGTCAAAGCAAGATAAGTTGTGAAGCCTCTTAGTTGAAAAGGTAATGTAGCCAATCGCCATATCCGGTGCAAAACTCTCTTCCTTTTTCTTTTTTCCTATATGTAAATATAACTTGCTAAAGATAAGCGTCAAAGCAAGATATTGAGAAAAACATAATGACTGACCTCAACCAGGGGCGAAGCTATGTTGGCCCAAACCGAAAAATTATACTACGTATAAGGTAAAATATTAAAATATTACTTGTTATTGATTAAAAAAAACCTTGCATAGCCCACCTTCAAAGGTGGTTCAAAATTTGAAAATGAATTTCCTCGCTTCGCCACTGACCTCAACAATGTTGCCGACCAAGTAAGGAAGTTGTTTATTGAGCTTAATTTTCTCTTGATTCTCTTTTATCTTCTCCTTGAACGAATCCACCTCTAGATTCGTCCTCTGTAGCTCTTCCTATAAATTCACCATTCAAGTCAAATAGTCAAAAATCGAAACCGGAAAAACAAAAGAATTCAACAAACAGAAAATAAACTCCGATAGATCGGTAGGCACCCTAATGATTCGAATTTCATTGTCGAGAAGGCGAGAAGCCCTAATAATATCATCAGTGGACATAGCATGGAGCTGGTCATCTTCGAAGTTGCTATCCTCTGCCATCGCCGTTGCCATCGTATCTTCTATAGAAATAGAGCTTGTGTTTGTATGAGAATCCGGGGAGAAAACGGAATTAGAGAGTCGATCTGGGTAGCTTGTGCAATCGGAAAGCTTTATATTCTCCTTTTCATTGTCAGTCTTCTTCTCCAAGAAAAATTAGGGCCTAACGGGCCGTCTCGACACAGTTCGAGTTGGTCTATCATTGGCCCAACCCATGAGTAGAGGCCCGTTTAAAGCAAACGCCAACTGAAAATTGATCATTTCTTTGTTTTTTCAATTTTTCTTCTTGCAGTTTATAATTATACTTCATCCATTTCTTTTTACGGCAAAGGGCCAAATATACCCTTCTACTTTCGAAAATGATCTAAGAATACCCCTGGTTATACTATTGGGTTATCTATAACCTTGCAGTCATACTTTGGGTTCAAATATACCTCTCATTTAAACGGAGGGACACGTGTCATCGTCCTGTTGGTCAATTCTAAATATCTCCTAATTAATTAAAAAGACTCATTATCCATACCCGAAAAATATTTTTTTTTGTAAGAACTGGAAAAAACTAAAAAAATATTTTTATTAAAAACTGAAAAAATGAAAATATTTTTGTTTTCCAGTTTTTACAAAAATATGTTTTAAAAAAACTGAAAAATATTTTTTAAAACAATATTTTTGTAAAAACTGGAAAAAAAAAAACTGAAAAGCAATTTTATAAAGCAATTAAAAACTGAAAAAAACTAAAATATTTTTAACTAAAAACTGGAAAAAAAAATTTGTTTTTTCAGTTTTTACAAAAATACTGCTTTAGAATTTTGCTTTTTAGTGTTTTTTCAATTTTTACAAAAATATTGTTTTAGAAAATATTTTTCATCTTTTTTTAAAGCAGTTTTTTTTGTAAAAACTAGAAAAAAAATATTATTTTTTTTTCAGTTTTTAGTAAAAAACAATTCAGTTTTTACAAAAAAACATTGCTTTAGAAAATTGATTTTCAATTTTTTTCAAAAACATTGTTTTAGAAAATATTTTTCAGTTATTTTTGTAAAAACTGGAAAAACAAATATTTTCGTTTTTTTTCAGTTTTTAGTAAAAATAATTTCAGTTTTTTCCAGTTTTTACAAAAAACAAAAGTTGCTTTAAAAAATTGCTTTTCGGGTATTATTAATGGTTTTTTTTAATTAATTAGAAGATATTTAGAATTGACCAACAGGACGATGACACGTGTCCCTCCGTTTAAATGAGGGGTATATTTGAACTCAAAGTATGAGTGCAGGGGTATAGATAACCCAATAGTATAACGAGGGGTATTTTTAGACCATTTTCGAAAGTAGAGGGGTATATTTGAACTCAAAGTATGAGTGCAGGGGTATAGATAACCCAATAGTATAACGAGGGGTATTTTTAGACCATTTTCGAAAGTAGAGGGGTATATTTGAACTCAAAGTATGAGTGCAGGGGTATAGATAACCCAATAGTATAACGAGGGGTATTTTTAGACCATTTTCGAAAGTAGAGGGGTATATTTGTCCCTTTACCGTTCTTTTTATATGACTATCGTTGATCATAGTAGAGTAAGAGTTTAAAAAAAATAAAAACTTTTGATACGCTAGTTAAGTATAGTCACATTTTTCTATAACAGATTTGTCTATTTCAAATATTTAATATTAAAAGTTAATTCTATATAAAACTTGACCGTTATAGTAAAGTATTGTTTTAAAGGAAGTCTATTATAGAAAAATTTGATTGTTTGTTAGTTCAATAAGAACATGTCATTAAATGAAAAATATTAAGATTAAATAATTTTTGGCGTATGGTTATCTACATTTTGCACAGTCATCATATGATTCCTTTTTTATGTTGCTTCTGAATCAAAACTAAAAACGATTTAGTACTATATTAGTCTTATGGATCAACATTTAAACTATAATTTTTGTTTTTGCACGGAGCCTCCTAAGGACAAGGGGGTCGATAGGTTTGGAAATAAGCTATCCCATGATTAATTATTTCGGGATTGTTATTCTACCCTCTTATAGGGATAAAAATAACACTATAATCTCGGTATAACTAATTCTCCCGACCAAACGTGTATAAACTCATCTCAAATTTAATCTCGGGATTACTTATCCCTCGTACCAAACGAGCGTAACGTATTAGTTTGTAATCTTCAAAGAAACTGCCGTTCCACATCTAGTTTACTGAGCTCATTAATTGATTAAAGAAGTAAGATTAAGGGAATGATAATATTTACAGATAACTTCACATCATATCTAGTTAAAAGTTTGCAAGTGCAGTTAGACATTCAAAATAAGGAGGTTTTTCAATTTTAAGTGAAGCTTCTGTTTTTTTTTAGTACTAACATTTATCAGAAAGCTCAAGAAAGATGAAAGCAATCCCTATTCTGTCCTTTTGTTAGATAATTCAACAAGAAAGTCCAAATAGACTTGAAGAATTGACTTGAATTCCAATGGGAAAAAATGGTTTCTTACAAGCAATGTATTGAACTTCATTTGTACTGCAAGATGTATTGAACTTCTTAGCCACTTGCTGTAGTAGGGAAATCAAACTGGTATCCTATATTTTATCTAAGATAAGCAAGCAGAACTCAGAAGATGCAGGTTTCATCAGAACTAAAGCTTCCAGTATATGCCAAATCGATGAAGTAGGCCAGCAACGATAGCCCAGAACAGAATCTCGGCAAAGATGACATAAAGAAGAGTTCCCATTCTTGTTGAATGCCATACTCCAATGAAAATGTGCTTCTTTATCCAATATATCTGCAATTGTTGAGAGTTCGGTTCAATCAGTTTACTTAAACAGCAATGACAGAAACAAAGGGAGAAGAGTAATGAAAGAGATGAATGAAATACCAGTGTATTATGAGGATCCTCATAATACCAGCCGTTGATGAAGCCTGCAAATATTCCTCCGGCGGCCATTACATAGACAAGCATGGCATTCATGCCAATCCATTCCAGTGGCAGAAATACATACTTCAAGTTCAAAATATCAACCTGTATCGCAAAACAAAAGAATTTTGAGAATCTTGCAACAGTAATCATGCATCAGATTGTTGTCATTCCAAGCTCTCTTGTTAAGAATTACAACAATTCTTCAAAAATCCAGCTACATTCTCATTATGAAAACCATAAGACTTGAAAACTTGGAATGACAACTTGAACCTTGAGAATTTTTGTTCCAAATAATGCATTTCAGAGGCAAGTGTGATTTAGCTGTAAAGGTCTATACATCCCAAATTCTAATGTCCCAAATCGATCAGTTCAATTTGTAGCACAGAATAATAATACAAGTGATCAGATTTTACAAGACTAGTGTACCAGAATGTAGAAAGCAGAGAACACTAACGCGGCTGCTCCTGAGGTTACACAGACATAGCTGAAGGTGTATAGTTGCTTATTTAAAGGAATAGCTGCATTCAACACCACCACCAAAGAAAAAATGAGGAAGATAAGAGAGAAGAGGTAAAATAGCCAGTCCTGAGTCCACTAGATATAATCCAAATTTTACCATCCGTGAAATGGAGAATAATTCCTAAAACCAAAAGAGCTACGCCCATGACAACCCAATGCAAAAGTCTGGATGTGTGATCCTGAAATTTCATCAACATCTGAATATCAGTAACTTTGCTGTAATTTGGGTGAGATGGTCATGTCTAGAAGTTTTGACTTAACCTTCATATGGATAAGTACATGTCCAAAATGAACTCCAACAACCGTAGAGAGAATAGCAGAAATCGAGCTGTAGTCATAGAAGAATTTACCAGACATGAAAACTTGAACATTAGTAAGCAGCACGAATGTATCCAGCATTACAAGTTTTTATTCATCAAGTAGAAAACTAGGAAAGAGTGGAGTTATTTCCAGTCTAACAGGCCTTGAAGAATTGTGTATATGCATCTCACCTCAGAATTCCTTCAGGTTCAAATGGTGCAAAACACCATAATGGAGCATCGTCCCTGAAAGTTCCCGCGTATGGGGAATTTTTAGTGCAAGCCTGCAGAATAAAGATCATCTAATATATTAATTACCAGGTGAACTTAATCGAGTGAAAAATAGATGATTGATAAAGAAGCATAAGAATTAAGCGAACAGATAAACTTTGTACAGAACTAATCACCTTGGATCTCTTCCAAGCAGGACGTGGATACAAGTGATTGATTCCAAGTACTTGTCTGTCAATATAACCCACTGCATTGCAAGGAGGATCCAGATTTCCTCTCACGTTGCAAGTTACCTAACACAAAAATCGAATACCTTGACTTCTGATGACAGAAATATTAGAGTTGAATTTGGAACATGGACGAATGAAACTCACAGTTAAAATCTTCCCAAAATCAACACTGTCCCTGTTCTGGACAACAAAATGCCAGTCAGGAACATATGTTCCATATAATGTGGCCAGGTAAATTATTAAGACACATGCTCCAATAACCCTGAAATTGTGAAAGGAATGCTCAGTTCTAACTTTGTTATCCTTAATGCTATCACCACTTTAGCAACACCGAAAAAATACTCACCATTGCCAATAGTATATCTTGAATATGAAGAACCATCGAGTTGGTAGTTCCTTGGGTTGGGCTTGTCTAGTTGTTATTTCTATTATTGCCACAACCAAGTAAGCGAGAGCAATTCTCTAGAACGATAAAAAGCAGAAAAATTATCACCAACACAAGATATTAGCATTCAAATAAGGGGGTGGGATCAAATACTGTTACCTGGAGAATGCCACACCACCTTATCCTATTCATGTCGACACCATATTTTAGCTTGTCAAGATCATGGAAATAACCCCCTTCAAAATTTAAAAGATGAAGTTAGGATCGTAATGACTTTGGGAAGAAGAAAGATGAGATTCCCACTGCCTCTTTCCCTAGGACAGTTACCACATTGTTGAGACTTTCTATCTGTAGCCAAACACAATTCTGTTTCCTAAAGGGAAGCTAACAACTAAAAGTCATTACCAATCACTCGTTCTGAATGAATGGCTAAATTCCAAACATGGCATGGTCTGGGATAGATGGCCATTAGAAAGGATAAAGGATTTGTAAATTCATCTGAGCTAATACATTGTTGCAACTTGTTGCAATAGCAAAAGTTGGTAGAATCAGAAGCTTGCTAACACTTGGCCTAAATTTTATATGCTATATTGGATATCAATAGAATGCATCTCCTTAATTTTGCAAATTGAAAAGGAAGAATAAAAGAAAAAGAAAGAAAGAAAAGTGACCTTGTAAAAGGAGGCCCCAGAATAGAAGTTTGAGAGTCCTTAGTATCACCTTTCTGATGGCCACTAGCTTTTCTGGTATTTTCTACACAATAAGCACCAATGAGTATGAGATACTACCTGAGTTTATATTCTTATAAATGGGCAAAAACGCAGAGAGAACCTTGAGAGCAAGTGCTATGGCCATTCCCACAATAAACAGAAAGAATGGCATCACAAAATCTGCAAGATTGCAACCATTCCATGGTGCATGCCCAATCATAGGCCATTCTCCTCCAGCATCGTCAACCAACACCATCAGCTACAAATTCCACAAACCTCAGCAAGTTTTCAAGACAACAGTGATAATATGTGATTTACTTCCATATGCACTGAGCAGATTACGATAATTTAGTCCAAGCAAATCATGAGACTAAGAAAATTAATGAAAAAAAGATAATTATTGAAATTCCTACACTCTAAAATTTTCCAGGTCACTATAGGGTACAGGATAAATAGGATACAGAATATCTTTATTTATTTTTTGAACCCTGCCGCGGACATAGTCTGCTATGTAAGTTGGGAGGAGGGGAGATTATTATTAAAACATGTTTACGGATCCTCTGGAAATTGCAAGAAACAAACTTCTGGTAAACACAATAAGCCAGTATATATTAGTTTTAAAATATGCTCGTAGTCACATCACTAACTACTAAGCACAAGATAGCTCAATACAGTCACACCAACAAAAAAATTTAACTTGTTAATATAAATCAGAGGTGTACATTTTTAATTATTCTACGGCCATTATCTGAAAACAAAATGAGATAAGCTTGGTTAAGCTGAGAGAGTCCAATTCAGTCTGTTATCCCTATAAAGTAAATTAAGATTTCTATTTGTCTACCCTCCAACAGAAATGCTAGTGTGTAGAGAGAAATATGAAGTTGACTGCCCTCTTTATGGTTACGCAGATAAAGCTTGCAATCCTTAGTCCCTTGGACTCAAGTTTTATGATCAACATTTCTTTTTATAAAAATATATAGATATATACTAAATTCGTAGCCATTGTTACAAAAAGCCATGAGTGCAGGAGTCTTCTACACCACTAACTTAAATCCTAACAATACCATTTGTTACCACAACTATTTTAGAAAAACTTGGCGGTTTCAAGAGTCCAGGCCAAGAACGCCATAAGAAGAAATAGATGGCCAAACTTACTGCAACAGTGAGGCCTCTGAAAATATCAAGGGAAGCCACTCGCTTTGTCTTTTGAGGCTTAACTTGTTTCTCCATTTCTGGAGCTTCAACTATAACATGCTGCTGCTGGTGATGTTGTTCCATATCTACTTTGATATCAGCCATCATCAACTACACTAACGGCTTATGACAATTGACACAAGGGAAAAAGGAATAGTAACTCAGCACCTCAATAGAAATGAGGATAGGAATCTTTTGAAGACACAAAGATATTACAACTAGAATCCATTTGTTCTTTTTGTCTGTATCCGACAATCAGTTATGATTGCGTGACCGTCCTGGACTAGATTCAATTATAGGATAAGTTTTCTCGGACCCATTGTATTTATTGAAGTCTTTCGTGAAACCTCAAACAAAGATAACTAAAAAAAACTAACCCGTCGCACCCCACTACGCTTATCCAGAAAGATGCTCCATGGTAAATGAATAACGAAACAAAAATACAACTCGTCCAAATTTTGCATGCTTAAAAACTATATAAAGATAAGATAATCACAACTTTTTATATAATAAAAAAAACATATTTTTTGGAGAAGTAACAGTAAAAAAAGTTTATCTACATAAAAAAAACAGTAAAAAAAGTTTGCCTCCCAAATCATAATAATACCATTAAACTAGAGTAAA
>AWOL01S0048351.1:54887-73594 GCA_000715115.1 Nicotiana otophora | reverse complement strand
GATTGATGGATAAAGATCCCGTCTCCTAAATGTTCAATTTGCAGACCAAGACAAATTTTTGTCTTTCCAAGATCTTTTATCTCAAATTCTTTCTTAAGATATTCAATTGCCTTTTGGAGCTCTTCTGGAGTTCCAACAAGATTTATGCCATCAACATAAACAGCAAGTATAACAAATTCGGATGCCATTTTCTTTATAAAAATACAAAGACAAATAACATCATTTATGTAACCCTCTTTCAGCAAATATTCACTTATGCGATTATACCACATGTGCCCGGATTTCTTTAAACCGTACAAAGATCTTTGTAATCTGATTGAATACATTTTCCGAGATTTTGAATATGCTTCGGGAATTTTAAATCCTTCAAGCATTTTCATATAAATTTCATTATCAAGTGACCCGTACAGATAAGCTGTAACCACATCCATTAGATGTATTTCAATCCTTTCACGTAAGGCTAAACTGATGAGATATCGAAATGTTATGGCATCCATAACGGGTAAATATGTTTCTTCATAACCGACTCAAGGTCATTGTGAGAATCCTTGTGCGACAAGGCGAGCCTTGTATCTTTCAACTTCATTTTTGTCATTCCTTTTTCGCACAAAAACCTATTTATGACCAACTGATTTTATACCAGCAGGTGTTTGGACTACTGGTCCAAAGACATCTCTTTTAGCCAGTGTGTTCAATTCTGATTGAATTGCCCCTTGCTATTTTTGGCCAATCAGATCTTTGTCGATATTCTTCGACAGATCGAGGTTCAAATTCCTCACTATCTTCCATAATGTTAAGTGCAACATTATATGCAAATATATTATCCACCACTATTTCAGATCGATTTAAATTAATCCCTCACTAGTAGAACTTATTAAAAGTTCCTCGCTCACTTGAGTCTTGGGTTCATTGATTTCTTCAGGAATCTCAAAACTAATTAGATCTTGGGTCTCTTCAGGATATCTCTTCGTAGTATCGTTATCATTTGTCGAATTTCTTTTTCGAGGATTTCGACCATTAGAACCCAAAGGCCTACCACACTTCAGGCGTACTTTAGGTTCACTAGCTCTCATGCTAGTAGATTGTCATGGCCCCAAATTCTCTCCGTATGATGTCGTGATGGCACCTAGTCTCTAAGACTAGGTAAGCCTATCAATACAGAATAAAAATTGAAATCTGAAATAAATAAACTACAATTCAAACAATTTCAACTCCCAAAACCCGGTAGAAATAAGTCACAAGATTCTAAGAATTTATTCTCTATATCTCTATACATCAGAGTCTAAAGCAAATAAGGAAGACAACATAGTAAGATAGAAGGGGACTCCGGAGTCTGCGATCGATGACAGATATACCTCAAAGTCTCCTCGTACAGCAAGTTTACTGATGCTTGGTCTGATAAGGTGTACCTCGATCTGTACAAAAAGATGTGCAGAAGCGTAGTATGAGTACACCACAGCGGTACCCAGTAAGTGCCAAGTCTAACCTCGGTAGAGTAGTGACGAAGTCAAGTCAGGCCCTACTGAAAAATAATAATAGCATGGTAAAATGTTAATAATATAATAAAATAAATGACAATGGAAATGAATCAAGTAGCAGGTCACCATTTAATTATACCAAATAATGGCAATTAGTATCTCGTGGAAACAAATAAAATTTTCTTTCAACTTTAAGAAAATCACAACAAATAATCAAAGGCAACTACGGCCATAAATCAATATCAACAAGGGCACCCCCGAGGTACCGCCTCGTAGTCCCAAATCATAAATAAATTCACAATATCTCATTTACTTATCTCACCGCGAGAGCCTTCACAATTTATTTTAAAGAAATATTTTTTTCGAAATAACATCCTGCGTTTTAGCCATCCTTATCACACCGCATGACTTCTAGTAGGTCCCCCTACTAGCCACATGTATCAAGCCACCCTTATCTCACCGCATGCGTTTCAATACCCAGACCTTATACCACCGCATGCGTATCAATATCACAATATATCACAATTTGCACCTCAAGTGCTCAAATAATTTAACGTGCCAACTTAATTCAACAACAATGTTTTCCACAATAAAGAGCTCGTGGCTCATGCCAAAACAAGTCATCAATAATATTTTTCTACAATAAAGAGCTCACGACTCCATCACAATGAGTACAAAAATCTTACACAAATATTCAGGAATAAATAATTCAGTAAAATAATATTTCAAAATCTTTAATACGTTGCTTCAATACCAAATTTAAAAAGTCAAATATTTCATATTAATAATATTTAAATTTAAGAAAATCAATTTCAAATAATGCACAGAATAAAAGGAACCAAGTTTCAACTAAACATGTAAAGAATTAGCAGGAAAAGGTCAAGCAAATTTAAAGTATACAAATCAAATCAATGATGGAGAATATAACAAGATTTAATAAATTAATTAATATGCAACAGTGATCTTCACGATTTAAAAACATAATCCTTCACATTTAGTCCGTGTACACACTCGGTACCTCGTGTACACGACTTTCATCATATTACAATTAATACTAATCCTAGGAAAATTTTCCCCCACACAAGGTTAGACAAGTCACTTACCTCGATTTGCTCCAATTTAACCAAATAGTATATTTTTTCCTCGATTTTTCGATTCTGGTTGACTCGTATCTAGTCATAATTAATTCGATACAGTCAACAAAAATTATAGAATTAATTCTGTAAGAAAATACTACATTTTCAATAAAAATCCGAAATTAGCTCAAAAATGGCCTGTGGGGCCCACGTCTCGGAATCCGGCGAAAGTTACGAAATATGAACGCCCATTCAACCACGAGTCTAACCATACTAAAATGACTAAATTCTAATAACAATTCGACCCTCAAATCCTCAAATCTATTTTCAAATTTTTCCAACTTAAATCATCAATTAAATGTTAAAAACAGTGATAGATTCGGGTAATCTAACAAAGATTGAGTTAAGAAGACTAACCCGAACGTTTTCTCTAAAAATCTCTCAAACATTGCCTCACTCCGAGCTCCAATTCGTTAAAAATGGAAAATGGGACGAATTTTCAGAACTTAAACATTCTGACCAGGCTTTTACTCATCGCAATCGCGAACATCCACACGCAATCGCAAAGCACAAATTATCACTGCCCAAATTAACTCTACGCGATCGCGTATATCTTCACGCGATCGCAGAGCACAGAATTCCCAGCTCTAAGCGATCGCAGTCCTCTTCACGCGTTCGCGAGTCACAAGGTCTCAAAGCTACGCGATCGCATCCCGCTTCACGCGATCGCGAAGCACAAAATTTAGAAGCTCTCAATTAACCTTACGCGATCGCAAACAATGTCACACGATCGCGATGCACAACTTGCCAAACCTACGTGATCGCGGTTGACCTCACACGATCGCGAAGAACAAAATTAACACTGCCTCAACTAGCAAAAAAAGTTTAAAATACCAGAAATCAGCAGCTACCAGAAGTGCCAAAATGAAGAAAAATACTCCGAATACCATCCGAAACACGCCCGAGCTCCTCGTGACCTCAACCAAATATACCAAAAAGTCCTAAAACATCATATAGACTTAGTCGAGTCTTCAAATCATATCCAACAACACTAAAAACACGAATCACACATAGATTCAAGCCTAATGAACTTTGAAACTTTTAATTTCTACAAACAGCACCAGAACCTATCAAATCAAGTCCGATTGACCTCAAATTTTGTACGCAAGTCATAAATGACATAACAGACCTATTTCAATTTCCAGAATCAGATTCCGATATCGATATCAAAAAGTCACCCCCTCCCCCCGGTCAAACTTCCCCAAAATTCAACTTTTGGCATTTCAAGTCTAATTTCACTACGGACTTCCAAACAAAATTCCGATCATGCTCCTAAGTCCAAAATACATACGGAGCTGTTGGAATCATCAAAATTCTATTCCGGGATCGTTTGCACATAATTCGACATCCGGTCACTATTTAAACTTTTTATTTTTTATCAAAATTCTATATCTCGGGCTAGAGACCTTGGAATTTGATTCCGAGCATACGCCCAAGGCCCAAATCACGATACGGACCTACCGGAACTGTCAAAAATACTGATCCGAGTTCGTTTACTCAAAACATTAACCAAAGTCAACTCAGTTGAGTTTTAAAGCTCAAATTCACATTTTCTCCATTTTTCACATAAAAACTTTTCAGAAAATTTTACGGACTGCGCACGCAAGTCGAAGAATGATAAGTAGTGCTTTACGAATTCTTAGAACACATAATTAATTATTAAATTTAAAGATGACATTTTGGGTCATCACATTCTCCACCTCTAAAACAAACGTTCATCCTCGAACGTAGTTAGAAAAAGTACCTGAGCTGGTGAATAAGTGTGGATAACGGATGTGCATATCATGATCGGTCTCCCAAGTCGCCTCCTCGACCGGATGACCCCTCCATTGAACCTTCACGGAAGCAATGTTCTTTGACCTCAGCTTTCGAACCTGCCTATCTAGAATAGCCATTGGTTCCTCAACATAAGATAGATCCTTGTCCAATTGAACCGAACTGAAGTCTAACACATGAGACGGATCGCCGTGATATTTCCGAAGCATGGAAACATGGAATACCGGATGAACTGCAGAGAGACTAGGTGTTAGTGCAACTCTGTAAGCCATATATCCAACTCTCTCAAGAATCTCAAAAGGCCCAATATACCTAGGGCTCAACTTGCTCTTCTTCCCGAACCTCATCACACCCTTCATAGGCGAAACTCGGAGCAATACCCGCTCCCCAACAATGAATGCAACATCGCGAACCTTCCAATCTGCATAACTCTTCTGTCTAGATTGGGATGTATGAAGTCAATCCTGAATCAACTTAACCTTCTCCAAGGCATCCTGAACCAAGTCTGTACCCAATAGTCTAGCCTCGCCCGGTTCGAACCAACCCACTGGAGACCGGCACCGCCTACCATACAAGGTCTCATATAGATCCATCTGAATGCTCGACTGATAACTGTTGTTGTGAGCAAACTCCGCAAGTGGTAAGAACTGATCCCAAACACCCCCAAAATCTATCACACACGCACGAAGCATATCCTCAAGTATCTGAATAGTGCGTTCAGATTGTCCGTCCATCTGAGGGTGAAATATTGTGCTCGACTCAACACGAGTACCCGACTCTCGTTGTACAGCCCTCCAAAATTATGAGGTAAATTGTGTACCCCGATTAGAGATAATAGATACCGGTACACCATGAAGTCTGACAATCTCGTGAATATATACTTGAGCCAGTTGTTCTGAAGAGTAAGTAGTAATCACAGGAATGAAATAAGCTGACTAGGTCAATCTATCCACAATCACCCAAACTGCATCGAATTTCCTCTGAGTCCGTGGGAGTCCAACAAAGAAATCGATAGTGATCCGTTCCCATTTCCATTCTGGAATTTCCAACTTCTGAAGCAATCCACCCGGTCGTTGATGCTCATACTTCACCTGCTGGCAATTTAGGCACCGAGCTACATATTCCACTATGTCTTTCTTCATCCGCCTCCACCAATAGTGATGTTTCAAGTCCTGATATATTTTTGCAGCACCCGGATGAATGGAGTACCGCGAACTGTGAGCCTCTTGGAGAATCAACTCACACAAGCCATCTACATTGGGTACACATAGCCTGCCATGCATCAGTAATACACTGTCATCTCCAATAGTGACTTCCTTGGCATCACCGTGCTGAACTGCATCCTTAAGGACAAGCAGATGGGGGTCATCATACTGACGCTCCCTGATACGATCATAAAGAGAAGACTGAGAAACCACACAAGCCAAAACTCGGCTAGGCGCGGAAATATCCAACCTGGCAAACTGGTTGGCTAAGGCCTGAACATCCAAGGCTAAAGGCCCCTCTACTATCAGTAAAATATGCTAAGCTGCCCAAACTTTTCGCCTTAGGACTCAAGGCATCGACTACTACATTGGCCTTTCCAGGATGATAGAGAATGGTGATATCATAATCCTTAAGCAACTCCAACCATCTTCACTGCTGCAATTAAGATCCTTCTGTTTAAACAGATGTTGTAGACTCCGGTGATCGGTGTAGACCTCACAATGGACACCGTACAAATAATGCCGCCAAAATCTTCAAGGCATGAACAATAGCTTCTAACTCAAGGTCGTGGACCAAATAATTCTTCCCGTGTACTTTTAACTGTCTGGATGCATAGGTAATCTCCCTACCGTCTTGCATCAACATCGCATCGAGACCAATATGCGACGCATCACAATACACAGTATAAGACCCTGAACATGTAAGTAATACCAATACTAGTGCCGTAGTCAAAGTGATCTTGAGCTTCTGAAAGCTCAACTCACACTCGTCTGACCCTGTAAATGGGACACCCTCCTGGGTCAATCTGGTCTTAATAGTTGTTCATAATCAATTATAGAATCGTCAATTAACCTCATGTTAACAAAAATCTCGTTGCAAACCTTCACAGTACAGATAATGAGATGTGAGGCATGAAGACCTTATATTTATTTACTCGAATTAACGAGTCACATTTAATGCCACCTGGGCGGGCACCTACCTCGTAGGTTAAAAATTAATAATTACAACACGAATTTGACAACTATGCACAGAGAATTTCATATAAGAATTTTTAAATAAGCCTAACAGGCATGACTTCCTATTAGTACTAAAGTACAAATTTAATTTCACAAGGGAGAACTTAAACACAAAAATTTTCTTCACAATGATCTTGTCCTTATATAACTTCCACTGCAGCTCGTAGCCCGGTTTAAACATATCAATTTATATAAAAATATGAGGATCTCGCCTTCAATTCTGAATCACAAGTAATATACACACCGTGCCAATCGAAAATTTCCATTTTCTCTTTCTAAATAATTTCGGTTACACCAAATCACAACACATAATGAACCCCATACTGGTAAGCCATATAATTCACAATTTGCAATTAATTATTCGAAATTTACATCAAAACTTATCGAAATGAGTAACAGAAAGCCAGATTTAGCCTCACAACTCTTATTAGTGACCAACACGAAATGATAGGCGTAGTTATCTCCATAAAATCTCCCAACATGGGTAAACACATAAGTAGATTGTAGAATTACGAAGCTCACTCATAAGTGAAGCACAATAGGAGGACTCGTCTTGATACTTAGAACCAAATCAAGTTAAGGAAATTAATCCTTTATATCATATCAAGGTCGTACTTGTAACGACACCAACTAATGTAGCAACCTCCGCCATACCATAAAAAAAAAATATCAACGGCTGGGTCTCCACCTATAGGATGCCTTCTACCCGTCTGTCCTCCACCCCTAATTGGTAGTGTGGGTGGTGTAGTAACTGCAATAGGGCACGTAGCCTAAGTGCTTTGGTGAAATAAGTCTCTCCCAAGTTTGGGATAATTTTCTCATGATGTGCCTAATATCACCGTATTCATAACAACCCCTTTTGTGGGTTAGACTGCTCATATTGAGTCTGTGCCAGATAACTGGAATAACCATTATAGGAACTCATGTCGGTAGTGCATTAAAAGAACTTACTGGAGCACCCCGAGTAATCCGATGTGCGGACTGAGCTGGCCGACTGCCCTAGCCCCCGCCATAATGATTTATACTTACAGAGTAGACTTCACTGAATCCCCCAGAAACTCGAGATGTCTTGGTCTCCTTAGTTTCCTTTATCCTCACCTCGAACACGTTCTAATATCTTAGCAATTTGTACAACTATCAGAAATGAAGTATCAGCTTGTAGCTCCCGAGTCGTACAAAATTTTACGATCATAATTGAGTCCTTTAATGAGTCTGTGGACTCGACATCTGGTTGTAGGAAGCAAAGTAGGAGTATGACGAGCTAACTTATTGAACTTGATGGCATATTCTGACACCGTCAATGGTGACCTGACGCCACCATTCAAATCCTATGTGCCACACATTACGGAGAGTCAAGGAAACAAACTGTCACGACTTAAATTGATGGGCCACGACGGGCACCTGACACCTTACTCAACCGAGTACCAACGTAACGTATCTTTCGCATCATACTATCATAAGTAATTAAGCCGGAGAGGCTGTCGTGAGATAAGTAGAATAAAACTTGAGGAAATACTCAATATAGGGTGACCCAACTTGATATATCGACTTATACATATTAGGTACTGGCCTATAAGGCCATACCAGTATCCGTATCCATGACATCTGTCTACAAACTTCTAAGAGTACATAAATATCATAAAGGTCGGGACAAAGCCCCGTCATACCAAACATTACATATTCAAATCATACTGACCAAATAGACAACTCCAGAGCAAGTGGAGTGCACAAACACCTTCTGCTAAGCTGATAGCCTACTAGGAGAACTCTCAACCTGTCTATCGGGACCTGCGGGCATGAAATGCATTATCCCCAGGCAAAAGGGACGTCGGTACAAATAAAGCACCGAGTATGTAAGGAATGAAAATCAGTAAATCATAGACATGAGAGAAACATGGAGTAAAAGACTCGACATATAAGTCTGAATAGATCTGTGAATCATTTAATATTATAATGTCATGCATGTGCATATAAATGTCATACCATGCATAGGTATATGCGTTCAAAACATCATCAAGCCTTTGAAGGCATCCCGTCATATTATCTCGGCCACTGTGGGTAAATCATCAACGTATACCAGCTGATCAGGTGGTGGTACGTATATTAACGCCATAACCTCTTCCCATATCCCATATACATATAATATACACATATATAATGCCTTCTGGTCATGGGTCAATGTACATGTATAAATGCATGAAATGCATAAGAAATACGTTAATAAGATTTCTCGAATATTATAAAAATCAATATGCCTTTCGGACAAACTTTATCAAATACGTATTTTTCTGAGACCCATAAACAGAGGATATAATAATAATTCACATGGGGAATCAAGAATATAGACATCCCTAGTATTTCTATGAATAGAGTCATTTATGAAAGTTACGTATTTGCTCGTTTCGTTTGTATCGTACGGATCATGCCAAAAGGAAAGGAGCGATAGCCTTAACATACCTTAACTCCATTGAGTCCTTAATACCTTCCAAGAAATTCTCAAAACAACTCAATCCAATCTACCACATCATAAGGAGATTCAAAATCAGTGCTGAGTAAAGGCTAAGTCCTCAACTTAAACTAGTAGCTCATTTACGTAAATTTGGGCAGCATCTCCCCTGTAACTAGGCCCTCCTCCTCCAATACCATATACCAATAACAACAAGAACATAACAATAACAACATGTAACCATCATTTTCCAACCTTATCTCCATCACAATATACCACAAAATAGCCCACACACCATAATCACTTCATACATAAAACGACAACCAAAGTAGTGTCAAACAACTTAAAACAATGTAACGACGAATGACCAGCCAACCATTCCATCATTATGTGGTGTTTCTCCACACTATTTATCCTCCAAAACTCCATTAAATAGTACAAAAATAGACAGCCCAAAGGAAATACGAAACAACCCACAAAATAGTCCACTACAAGTCAAATAACTCGAACTCACGGCTTCCGATCACCGTCCCGTGAGTTCTAATAATTAGAAAACGAATTTATGAACTTTTCTTGATATTTTAAAGCTTAAATACAGAAATTAGAAATTTTATTAACTATTAAATACATTCCAAAACTCAAACTACAAAGAAAAAGAGAGGCGATATAGCGATACTTACGTCGTAGGGATAGTTTTAATGTTATCGCTTCTTGATTTCATGTCCGAGATGATAGTCTTGTTTGAAGCACTATTAGAGAGCTCAAGCACCATTTTTATGGATTTCTCTGGTCAGATTCTATGTAAAAATTAAGAGAGAGAGAGACGAGTTAACAAAATATATATTAACTTTTGAAAAGTCAAAAGGTGTTAGCTTGGCACCCTCTGATTCGCCCATATTCCGACGCTTATATCTTTTTATCCGGATGTCGTATGAATGAACGGTTAAGTGCATTGGAAACTAAATTCCACAAACTTCCATTTGGTATATAATATGTCCCAAAAAGACCTCATATAGCACACGAAAGTTATTTCTCAAAAAGCTCTGTTACAGGGCAAATCCTTAGTCGGCGTTTCCGCAACTTTAATCCGATTTTTTCCAAACTTCATATTTTCTATCCAAACATCATATATAGGCATATTATGACTTTAAATCATTTAAATCATGATTAAAAATTCTCATATTCATTATACGTCACCTTGGGATGCACATGGGTAACAATCTTCCCCCCTTAGAAATATTCGTCCTCGAGTGTTAAACTCTCAGATATTTATAGAAATTTTTGGAAGAGTCTCCTCTGTAATGGTGCCACTATCAATCTATCAGACAGAAAACCCAACAATACAAATCCACACAAGGCCACAATCAACAATAACACCAATGGTCTCACATGACCAATGACATTAACTACATAAGAATCAAGTACCATATACGTACCTAAGGTTGTGATGTCTCAGTCCGATCCTCCTCCGGAAGTGGAAATAAGTGAGGATATCTAGACTTCATGTCTTCTTCAGCTTCCCAAGTCATCTCCTCCATATTATTATTAATCCAAAGTACTTTAATCAAAGCTACATCCTTAGTTTTTAATCTCCAAACTTGTCTATCTAGTATAATAATGGGAGCTTCCTCATATGATAGTTGCTATGTAACCTGAACACCGTCAACTGGAATGACTTTAGAGGGATCTCCAATACACCTACAGAGCATAGACACATGAAAGGCTGGATGTACATACTCAAATTTGGAAGGCAAGTCTAACTCATATGCTACCTGACCTACTCGGCGTATGATCTTATAAGGTCCAATGTACCGAGAGCTAAGCTTTCCTTTCTTACCGAATCTCATAATGCCTTTCATCGATGATACCTTTAGGAATACCCAGTCATATACCTGAAACTCCAATTCTCGTCGTCGATTATCTGCATAGGACTTCTGATAACTCTATGCTGCTAATAGCCTTTCCCTTATAAGCTTAATCTTCTGAACTGCCTGTTGTACCAACTCTGGTCCTACTAACTCAGTTTCCCCAACCTCGAACCATCCGATATGTGACCTACTCTTCCTTCCGTAAAGAGCTTCGTATGGAGCCATCTGAATGCTAGAATGATAACTATTATTATATGTGAACTCAATAAGTGGAAGATGATCATCCCGGTTACCCTTGAAGTCCATCACACAAACCCGTAGCATATCCTCCAGTGTCTGAATAGTATGTTTAGCCTTACCATCTGTCTGGGGATGAAATATTGTACTAAGACTCACCTGAGTCCCCAATCCTTTTTTGAAGGACCTCCAGAAATTAGCTATAAACTGAGCACCTCTATCTGAGATAATAGATATAGGTACACCATGAAGTCATACTATCTCCTTAATGTAAATCCTTGCATAATCCTCTGCTGAATACGTAGTCCTGATATGTAGAAAATAGGCTGATTTTATAAGTCTATCAATAATAACCCATATATAATTGAACTTATGTTGGGTACGAGGTAAGCCTATGATGAAATCCATATTAATCACTTCCCATTTCCAAGTCGGTATCTTTATAGCCTACAATAATCCACAGGGTTTCTGATGCTCAATCTTAACCTTCTGACAATTAGGGCACTGAGCAATAAACTCTGCTATATCCTTCTTTATTTCGTCCCACCGGTATATTTTCCTGATATCATGATACATCTTCGTCGCTCATGGATAAATAGAATAATGAGAATAGTGAGCTTCTCTCATAACTTGTTGGCGCAACCCTGCCAAATTAGAACACATAATCGACCTCGATATCTGAGGACTCCATCTCCTGTAATCTCAAATGTTGTATTCTCCTTTTGAGGGGATGTATCTCTGTAATGAGCTAGCACGTGATCCTTATACTGGCGTTCCTTCACTTCAGTTACTAAAGAGGATGTTGACGTGTCCTGAATAGTAACTTTGGTATCACCTGAGTCCAGTAATCGAACTCCAAGACTAGCTAGATGATGAATCTCATGGGCCATCCCACACTTCTCTGGCTATAAATATGATAGGCTACCCTTAGATCAACGGCTGAGGGCGTCGGCTACTACATTCGCCTTCCCCGGATGGTATAAAATATCAACGTCATAGTCTTTCAGTAGCTCCAACCATCTCCTTTGGCGTAAATTCAATTCCTTTTGATTGAAGCTATATTGAAGGTGCTTATGATCTGTATAGATATCAACATGAATGCCATACAAATAGTGCCTCCACATCTTTAGTGCATGAATCACCGCGGCTAACTCTAAATCGTGGGTCAGATAAGTCTTCTCGTGCTTTCTTAGTTGTCTTTAAACATAATCAATTACTTTTCATGGTCGTTCTGCCACTTATTGCATGAATACATGGCTTATATCATTGCCCACAAATATTGAAATTTCCTATAACTCATATGATCTCAAATATCATCTTTTGATTTTTTTTCTTCCCGTTCATTAGCCACGATAGGTGCCACTTTCTTATGGAATGCATACAATATTGTTGTGAGACTGTTGTTACAAGACCATTTCTTCCTTATGCCACTATGCTTAAGTTGAAGCCTTCTTCCTTATTCCCTCAGCTAGTTTTCTTTGTAGTACTTAAGAAAGACCATTTGACTTCTGTAAAGCTGCGAGCTTATTACATACCCGGAAGAAATTTTTTATCTTCTTACTCGCATATAATTATCCTTAATTACTTACCTCCGCGCCCTTGTGCTCGTAAGGTTGATTCTGAACTGAATTTTTTTTTTACTGTCTTCTCAGTGGCACCGTTTTTTTTTTCGTAACATTTATGAGGTACCTTTAACAACCCCAACTCCTATCTGAATATTTCTCAAGGATTACGATGTCATCATATTTGCGAGACTGAATTCCCTATGTTGGATTTCACTATGTTTATCTTGCACAACCTGTTGATTTGTCGTTACCCTCTTGTTTAGCCATGGCTAGGCTCTTCCTGAATCAACTACTAATTACACGTTAGTCCATTATCATATCTATATTCTGCGTAATCTATTGTGGGTTATATCCTTTGTCTTAACCAACCCCGTACACTGGCTCCTTATGTATCCAATGTTCATTTGCACTTATTTATCAATAACATCTAGTGATGGAACCCTTTCTGCCTCTCCCCGTCGTCATGCTTACATAATATTTTAGAGTCGTATCATATCCGTAGGATCTGCATAAATGCAATCTTATTCCTTTCGCCTTTCTACCACATTCTTCTTTTACTATACCATAGTTACCTTAACCACATAACTCCGACTTAATACCATATCACACCATCTTCCCCCCTTTAGGGGAGTACTAAAATTTATTGCTATGAAGATTTACCTATAAATATTTCACCTCTTTATATTTGGCGTCTTTTCACATCTTCACAAACTCTTACTTGCCTTGCGGTAATCCTTCTGTACCAGGGATAATTTAATTTTTTACACACAAAGGTGACACCTAGTGTAACTGGCACACTTAGTCTCTTAAGCTTAACTTTGTTCACAATGCTTGTTTTAGGGAAACGTCTTCCTGAATGACCTTTAAAGGTTATTCTTCTATTGTACATTCAATTATCGCCGGAATGCGACCTCTGAAATTCTCACGATGTCAACTATTATCAAATCCTTCGGTCCCGAATTCATGTTCAGTTTATCTTATTCACTAGCCCATACTAATTTCTATTACTCCAGGGGTCTAACCTTTCTTTCTGGTAATCACGTTTGAGTCACCAACTCATTTCTTGAAATGGGCACATAACTTTCTGGCTTATACTCTTTTATTGTCTCAAGTCATGTAACTTCTTGTCTTTTCCTTCATTTGACTATAGAATCTGTAGTCCTGTCATATTTTGATTTACCGTTATCATCCATTTATCACATCTTACTCATAATGCTTCATTTACTTTCTTTTTATTCTCTTGCTAATATTTTTGTCTATCACCTTATTATGAAAACTTCTTCAAAACATTATTTCACTTTTAGCCCCCCTTGATTCAACTCACTGGCTCTTCGGTCCGCCTAACATTCTTTTTTTACTAGGGACGAGAGCCATACAAAGGTAAATATTTATCCCTTCTAGGATTCCAATGCCAATCTTCTGAAATTTCTGAACATTCTAGTATTCATATCTGATTGTACTATTTTAGAGTGCACCATTTGGGTGTCTCATAAGGAGAACCATTACCACGTCTGCAATATCCCTCAGAAATGTGAGCTAATGATAACAATCCATCCACAATTTTGGGTTACTCTAACCCTAGTTGGATGTTGATATCCCATCTTTCTCTTAAATTATATATGTTAGCTCCCACAGAGCATAACTGAAATTGGTGTTGTCAAGTGAATATATCTTTATTATTGTTGAAAGTAACTCATAATGCTTATATTTCTCTGCCTAAATTGTAAATACAGATAATCTTCTCTAACTGCGTACTTCGTATACTTCTTCACCTAGCTTCTTTTACTTGTTGAAACTTGTATCTACCTTCTGATTCTCTAGTTGTTGTTTACTATAGGGGTAGATAGATATTCATGCCTTAGGGCTCCTTATCAAGAGGCTCACACGTCGTAGTACACACATATCTACTGAAGGCCTTACATTTACTTATCATAAGCATGATACAAAATCGAGCTCCTCTGACTCAACTCTTCCACAGCCACATTCAATCTCTTACCAACTGTCTTTCTGGATGCATATATCGCTGTATAACGAATAAAATAGAATTTAGGAGTTTGAATTTCTTACAACTGAGCTCTACCACACGATCTAGAGTAAGAAGAAAGAGTGACCGTCTTAAATGCCATGTAGCCTCCTGCTTATAAGTGTGGTGCACAACACACCCATAAACAAGACTCTACTAGACACGGCTTGTAGACTCCCTAGGATAGAACTGCTATGATACCACTTTTGTCATGACCCAAACCGATGGGCCACGACGGGCACCCGGCACCTTACTCAACTGAGTACCAACGTAACATATTTTTCGCATCATACTATCATAGGTAATTGAGCCGGAGAGGCTGTCGTGAGATAAGTAGAATAAAACTTGAGGAAATACTCAATATAGGGTGACCCAACTTGATATACTGACTTATACATATTACGTACTGGCCTATAAGGCCATACCAGTATCCGTATACATGACTTCTGTCTACAAACCTCTAAGAATACACAAATATCATAAAGGTCGGGACAGAGCCCCGCCATACCAAACAATACATATTCAAATCATACTGACCAAATAGGCAACTCCGGAGCAAGTAGAGTGCACAAACACCTTCTGCTGAGCTGATAACCTACTAGGAGAACTCTCAACCTGTCTATCGGGACCTGCGGGCATGAAACGCAGCATCCCCAGGCAAAAGGGATGTCAGTACAAATAAAGTACCGAGTATGTAAGGAATAAAAATTAGTAAATCATAGACATGAGAGAAACATGGAGTAAAAGACTTGACATATAAGTCTGAATAGACTTGTGAATCATTTAATATTATAATGTCATGTATGTGCGTATAAATGTCATACCATGCATGGGTATATGTATTCAAAACATCATCAAGCCTCTGAAGGCATCCCGTCATATCATCTCGGCCACTGTGGACAAATCATCAAGGTATACCAGCTGATCAGGTGGTGGTGCGTATATAACGCATAACCTCTTCCCATATCCCATATACATATAATATACGTGTATACAATGCCTTCTGGTCATGGGTTAGTATACATGTATAAATGCATGAAATGCATAAGAAATACGTTAATAAGATTTCTCGAATATCATAAAAATCAATATGCCTTTCGGACAAACTTTATCAAATACGTATTTTTTGAGACCCATGAACAGAGGATATAATAATAATTCACATGGGGAATCAAGAATATAGACATTCCTAGTATTTCTATGAATAGAGTCATTTATGAAAGTTGCGTATTTGCTCGTTTCGTTCGTACGAATCATGCCAAAAAGAAAGGAGAGATAGCCTTAACATACCTTAACTCCGTTGAGTCCTTAATACCTTCCAAGAAATTCTTAAAACAACTCAATACAATCTACCACATCATAAGGAGATTCAAAATCAGTGCTGAGTAAAGGCTAAGTCCTCAACTTAAACTAGTAGCTCGTTTACGTAAATTTGGGCAGCATCTCCCCTGTAACTAGGCCCTCCTTCTCCAATACCATATACCAACAACAACAAGAATATAACAATAACAACATGTAAGAATCATTTTCCAACCTTATCTCCATCACAATATACCACAAATAGTCCACACACCATAATCACTTCATACATAAAACGACAACCAAAGTAGTGTCAAACAACTTAAACAAATATAACGACGAATGACCAGCCCTCCATTCCATCATTATGTGGTGTTTCTCCACGCTATTTGTCCTACAAAACTCTATTAAATAGTAGAAAAATAGACAGCCCAAAGGCAACACGAAACAGCCCACAAAACAGTCTACTACAAGACAAATAACTCGAACTCACGGCTTCCGATCACCGTCCCATGAGTTCTAACAATTAGGAAACGAATTTATGAACTTTTCTTGATATTTTAAAGCTTAAATACAGAAATTAGAAATTTTATTAACTATTAAATACATTCCAAAACTCAAACTACAAAGAAAAAGAGAGGTGATATAGCGATACTTACGTCGTAGGGATCGTTTTAATGTTATCGCTTCTTGATTTCGTGTCCGAGATGATAGTCTTGTTTGAAGCACTATTAGAGAGCTCAAGCACCTTTTTTATGGAGTTCTCTGGTCAGATGCTATGTAAAAATGAAGAGAGAGAGACGAGTTAACAAAATATATATTAACTTTTGAAAAGTCAAAATGTGCTAGCTTGGCACCCTCTGATTTACCCATATTCCGACGCTTATATCTTTTTATCCGGATGTCGTATGAATGAACGGTTAAGTGAATTGGAAACTAAATTTCAAGACCTTCAATTTGGTATATAATATGTCCCAAAAAGACCTCATATAACACACGAAAGGTATTTCTCAAAAAGCTCTGTTACAGGACAAATCCTTAGTCGGTGTTTTCGCAACTTTAATCTGATTTTTCCCAAACTTCATATTTTCTATCCAAACATCATATATAGACATATTATGACTTTAAAATCATTTAAATCATGATTAACAAGTCTCATATTTATTATACGTCACCTTGGGACGCGCAGGGTGTAACACAAACTCTTTCAAAAGCATTTATGAGAACTGAGACAAGTGGGCGGTGTTGCATTGGCTTGTCTGCCCTCTTCATAAGCTTGCCATGAACACCGGTTGAGAATTATCTCTCCCAAGGCAAATTTCTTCTTTTGGTATGCTGACTCAACACTGTTGAGTTGACCCATTTCTTAACATACTCTTCGATTCTTCTTTGGGGTAATCCTTACCCCTATTTATACACAACGATCACAAAAGTAGAGCTCCATACAGACAAATCTTGTCTTGAACCACTTAGTCCAGACTCTCGTCAACAAGTGTACTTCCTCCGAAGCACCCCCAAATCCGCAACAGTGATGTCCACGCTGAGTAGACCTTCTGCAAATTTAGAGTTATTTCTATAACTCCTTTGGTATTGAAGTATATAATTATTAAGGAGGCGGACATACCACAAGTCCCAATCTTATCCTCTACAATCAGGCCTTAAATATGTATAAATTTTAGGGAACCTTTCTGTACCACATATATATATTTCAGGACCAAAACTGATATAATGCATGACCCCGCAATCCACCCATTGATAGTGGACGGTGTGAAGTCATAGGTCACAACGTCCGATGATCCACAATAATAACTTTCACAGCTCATATAAATCAACCAGACGCCAATGTATGTTGCACCCCGCACATGTTTCACTAGGTGATCTCTCAATACGCCCACATCTTCAGTCGGAACCATACGTTAAGGCAATGTTTGAGCATCTCTAGCTCCCTCGTAGTCCATCTGCGGCATCACGAACCGTCGACGCACAACTGATACCGAGTGCGCAGTGTCATACACGAGTGGATACAAAGGAATATGAGATATATGTTTCAAGCTAAATCAATGCCGCACGATAAGGAATCAAAGAAGTGGATATTTTCCTAACAGTTCTATAGCCTCCCGAAGATAAGTACAGACGTTTCTGTACCGATCCGCAAGACTCTACTAAACCTGCATGTGACTCATAACACCTATGAACCTAGGGCTCTGATACCAACTTCTCACGACCCCAAATTCTCCCTGTAGGATGTCGTGATGGCACCTAGTCTCTAAGACTATGTAAGCCTATCAATACAAAATAAAAATTTAAATCTGAAATAAATAAACTACAATTCAAACAATTTCAACTCCCAAAACCCGGTAGAAATAAGTCACAAGCTTCTAAGAATTTATTCTCTATGTCTCTATAGATCAGAGTCTAAAGCAAATAAGGAAGACAACATAGTAAGATAGAAGGGGACTCCGGAGTCTGCGGTCGCTGGCAGATATATCTCGAAGTCTCCTCGTACAACTAGTTTACTGATGCCTGGTCTGATAAGGTGTACCTGGATCTGCACAAAAAGATGTGCAGAAGCATAGTATGAGTACACCATAACGGTACCTAGTAAGTGCCAAGCCTAACCTCGGTAGAGTAGTGACGAGGTCAGGTCAGGCCCTATT